>OMOT01041822.1:0-10221 GCA_900312575.1 Acanthochaenus luetkenii | reverse complement strand
ATTATCTCACACAATGCAGCAGTGTTAACATCTTGCCATTGCTTGGTGAGTGGGAACATCTCAAGATTGCCACTTTCCACATGTTGTTTCCAGAGTTGCACCTTTGAACAGAATCCATTTATCTTATCTGTGCTTATAAGCAGGTTTTCATTTCGGCCTTGCATCTCACACAGTTCATTCAGATGATGAAATGTATGCCAGGTATGCCAGCTTTGCACACCACTCATCACTTGCAAGCAGCTTTGAGTAATCAGACCTCTCATTTGTCAGAAACACTTTAAGTTCCTCCCGCAGCTCATATACACGGGACAGCACCTTGCCGCGCGACAACCACCGGACCTCCGTATGGAGCGATAAGGTTTTATGCTCCGCTCCCATTTCCTCACACAAAGATGCAAATATACGACTTTTCAAAGGTCGTGCCTCAAAATAGTCCATCGGCTTGTTTTGCAGTGACGGGCGTTTAAGCTTGCTTGGCACCATGGCGCTGTTGGACAGCTTCTCGCCACACACCAAGCACAATGGAGTCGGTGTTGTCTCATCCCCGGTGAAAGTAAATCCGAACGAAAGATAGCTTTCGCTGTATTGCCTCGAGCTCACTTACTAGGGCCTTCACCTGTGTCAGAATCTTGTCCAGGGCCAGGTTCGGAGTTTGCATTTTTCCTTTTTAAAAACTTCTCCATCACTGTCATCACGACCTGTCACATGCGTCACTAATTCTCATCTCTAAGAAGGAACGAGGCAATTAGCTACCTGCTGCCACCCGGATGAATATTAAATTACTCTGCCAGTCACTATATTACAGCACAGACACTCGACAATGCCATATTATTTGCAGATAATAATTAACTAGTGTGCCTCGGCACAATGGTTGAAAATCACTGCTCTAGGCAATAAACCTAATTTTATTACCAGGCTAAACAGCATTTTGATTGCCCACCTGAACGTGATCAGATTCACACAATGTGGCCCTTCAAATAATGGTTGAGTATGCGCACCGACAAAACATGACAAATTGTTGGATTTGTCAACACCTGCCTACGTCCTCAGCATCACCGATGTTGAGCCCAGTTCCTTTCTCTGATTGGCAACTACATAATTGGAACAACATGTCACAAACCATTAACGGCAAGGAGTGCTATACTCCCTAGTCGAAAACAGGCATAGGTCATAGCTCCCCATCCCTGGAACAGGGGATAACAGAGAAGTATTAGGCATAGTGTTTTTATGTCATATGAAAATATAACGGCATGACAGCCAACGGTAACTGCAATATAACTGATTAGGCTAATGTATTACAGATCATACGACTTCAGAGGACTTATGCACAAATTACACACTGATGATATGAGGCGTTATAAATATTTACCAACACTGCCCGAGCAAGAGTACTGCCACATGAACGACAACACCTGAAGAGGTGGCCTCTTTTCACCTACAGCGATCTATACGTGCCCTAACTACAGCCCAGTGGGTGTTTAGTGAGTTAATACCTGGATATGGTACTTATACCTCACAGGAGGAAATTGTTGCTCTGTCCACCGTCTTAAAGCGCCAAATGAATTTGTCAACCAGACCAATAATCGTTCTATAAACGCAGGCGGATGAGACTCGTTCTATGGTCCTACAAAATAGAATGGCCCTTGGCTTACTGTTAGCATCCCAAGGAGGCGTGTGTAAAGTAACTGGCACTGAGTGTTGTGCATACATAACTTATTCTACACAGGCAGTCGAAGAATTTACATATGATACAGAATAAGGAATAAAAGAGCTTCAAACTGTACATGGTTTTGATCCTTTTTCTAGTTTTGACACTGTTCGGATCCTGGGGTGGCTCACTGATCAAACTCCTGATCTATCCATTTGTCGGCCTTATAGCCTTATTATCATTATTGCAGAGATTAAAGGCCTCAGCTACTAAATTCACCACAGCTACATTACTACAGGTAAATACTGACCAAGCTTAATTTCCCACCCCAGAAAGGATCCCAACAGATTATCCTTATCACACCGATTCCTCAGAGGATGAGGTTGTGTGATATTTGATGGATGTGATGTTTGTAATTCTTTGCAGAAGCGCTGTGAAATGTTAACAGTGGAATAATGCTGTATAGTATAAATTGGTAAAAGTCAACTTGTGCTTACACTTCATGCTGTATAGTTCCCATTAATTATATCTGTTAAGAAATCATGAAATGATTTAAGGGGGAGCGCAATTGAATATAGTATAATTCTTCTGTTCTGCACTGCTATGAGAACTGCTAAATGTGTAGACCTCAGAGAAGGCCTGTGTCTGGTCGTCACAATAAGCACAGGGAGCAAGGCGCCTCGACTGCCAGGTGCAGATAGATAATATAACAATGCGTCATTCATTTCACATGATGACTCACCCCCCTCAATGAGCTGCATTATATATGCTGTTGTAACTATTGTTCGAGACACTGAAGCCATCTCTGCAAAGTGAAAGGTTGTGGTCTCCATGCTTGTAAGCATAATAAACGGGTGTAGAAAGTGTGATTGTGCCTTAAAACTTTGTTGATTAATATCACAAGTTGTTACTAGAATTTCCACAACATGTTCTTGACATTTGCTTTATTTCATGTAGTTTACTTTAGAACTATGCCATGACTAAATGTCACTGAATGTAAAGAATCTGTCAACACAACTACCTAAGTTTATAGTTGCATCAAAATTGAGCTACATTAAAAAAAGAAATACATAACATGCAATTCTACGACTTACGGCCTTTTAAGGCCTTAAATAGAGATTATCTGAGACTTTTTCAGATTTTAAGGTCACGTGGATACCATGGTTTCTGTCAAAATTAGGTATGAGCTATGACCACTAACTTCATATTTTTGACTTTTTACTGGACTTCACTGAGTCCCAGAAGTGGCGCTACTGACCCTCTCTCTGGGTTGACGACGATGGCTCTGGGTTTGTCATGCTCCCCCCTCAGCACCACACCCACTCGGCTGCCGTCGGTCCGGGTAACGTTGATGACATTGGTGACCTCGCTGGTCCAGTAGATGAAGCGGCTGTAGATGTCGATGCTCAGGTCATACGGCTGCAGGCCCAGGTTGGGTCCACCCACTGAGCTAGACACCACCGTCATGCTCTGGAAGGAAAAAACAACACAAGACATGACAAACCACATCAGTTAGTAGATAGTAGAGGATAATGGGGCATAACGGCTCAATTATTCTGCCCTTCTAGTGATTGCAGGCGGGTTTGGATGTGGTTACCCTTTTTAATACCAGTTAGAATAAAACATAAGAACAGTTTCACCTCTGATTTCTCAATTTAAAAACAATGCATCAAGAAACTGCAACATTTTAAGACTTTTAAAACTGTAGCGAACTTTTGTAGCCTTGAATATCGGTAATCAAATTCAAGACATTTTACAACTTTTTCAGGACCTGCAGACCCTTGAATTTGTTATCAAATGCTATGGGATTCAAGACATTATCTTTTTTGTGGTCAGAAAAGTCATTAAATATGGTGACAAAATGTCCAAGTTGGCAACTGTTTTAGTCCAACAACAGCACAGTGTGATGTCCTGCCTCCAAAACCAATGAGGACAGATCTGATACCACTTCCTCCGTTTAGCAAAATTACCAAGTTGCGTTATTATTTCCCTCTGTGATAAGACAGCCGCATTGCACCAAAGTCAGGTGCAATTCAGTTCCTTGTTTTTTCACTTTGGCACTGAAGGTGGCCGCCAAAAATTTCCCTATGCAGGAAAAAGCATGTACCTGGTTGCCATCTTCCTGGGCGCGGCGAATGACGTTCTGCTTGGAGTCGATCCAGTAGAGCTGCTTGTCTAGTGGGTCGTAGTCAATGGCCCGGACATTCCTCAGGCTGTGGATTGGCAGGATAATGTCAGGACTCTGCTGCTCATCAATCACCATACGGTTGATAGCCGTCTTCTGACTGAACAGCAGGAAGGAAGTAGGGGCTAAATGAAAGAGAAAGATGTAGAAAAACATTGTAAAAAATTACAATAAAACAAAATCAGTGTACAACATTGTGGGTGGGCAGCACAGTGGGACAGCTGCATAACCTCAGCATTAAAGATATAGTGAGCTATTATGAGCTGCCCAAGCAGTGGTTCTTATCAGTTTGACGCAATTGTGACAGGCTCCTTTTTTTGCAGTCAACACATTTTCCAATTAGAATAAAATTACTCTGATCAAACTTAAACAATTACACAAACGGTGTAATTGTGTAGGGCTGCAGTAGCTCAGGAGGTAGAGTTCCCGCCCAGCAACCGCAAGGCTGAAGGTTTGAGTCCAGCTCCTCCTGCAAGTGTCCTTGAGCAAGACGCCTACCCCCAAATTGCTCCCGTTGAGCAGATTGACGCCTTGCTTGGCTGCCTCTGACAACGGTATGATGATATGTAAGTCGCTTTGGATAAAAGCGTCTGCTAAATGCCATAATGTGTAGCAACTTAAGAGAGTAAACCCTGTATTAGGGCTGTAAAACCTCCATCAGTAAAGGACAATGGCCATCAAATACTCTGCAAATTATACTTGAATGTGCGTAGGCAGCTTCTCCTCTATACACGCATACACACAGACATTCAGTTAAGCCCAACTCCCCCTGGGGAGCCACTGGGCTAGGATTAAACTGAGCTTCAGTTTCCAGGCCTATGCTAAGTCGGCCAAGTGAACCACAAGTGCTTTAAAAAGAAAATACACCGTTGCTCATTCTCATACTCTGGAGAACAACTGCCTCCAATCTGGGAGCTTTGGAGGACTGGCTTTTATCTGTGATTTTGCATCATATGTGACCACTTATGTCAGGAGACCAACTTCAAACGCTGGACAAATTGTCACTTCATGTCTACACAACAAAAGGACAGAATCTAAATATTCAAGATATCGGATATGTCTGCTTGTGTGGTGTTATCTCATTTCTGTATGGATGGATGTAAACTGGTACAACTCCCTCACCGCTACAGGTCTTGTTATCGTAGTTGAGGGAAAAATGGGCAGGGCATCCGCAGACGAAGCTGCTGACAGGGACGGCCAGGCAGAGGTGGGAACAGTGGCCGTTGGTGGAGGCGCAGGCATTCCAGCCGCCCTGCCTAGACGAATGAAACACCAGGATGTCCATCACGTAGTCCAGGTGGCCTTGGATGATGGTGCGATTCTGACCGCTGGTTTTGTTGGCTCGCTCGATGCTGCGCTGGCTCCAGTCAGTCCAGTAAATGTAGTCCTGGTACTGGGTCAAGCCGAAGGGGTGAGGCAGGTCATCTGCTATCACCTCACGGTCCTGGCCTGGACACGACAGAGAACACACCAGCAGAGGTGACACGGAGAATGAAGAAAGAGTTCAGAAAATTGAGAGATCCTCGCATAGCACACATCTGCCAGGCAAGGGCTATTTTTTGTGCTCAACATCCTGTGCCAAGGTTGAGGCTATTTTGCCTGCACACAAAATTGTTAGTATTGCAAGAATTGTGCAATTGTGTGCTTAGCCTGGGTCTAATAGTAGTATCATTTTAAGTGTTTTCTGTGAGGAATATTTTGGGCCTGGTCTACATCCATTGACTGTGACGGTACATTTCAGGACATAACTTCAAGACCATTAGTGCAAACCAGCTTTTGTTTAATCAGGCCTCTAACATACTTTTGAAGTATCCCTTCACCCCTCCCCTCTCCTAAATATAGAAGCAGAATGGCCATTACAAACTAATGTGGAACATATCTTTACACTTTTGTCATCTGATACGTACATAAAGCTCATATATGTACAAGAACGGTTCACTGCATAGGGTGGTTAGATGATGGAGATAATAATATATAAGTTCCAGTTTTTGGGGGTAATGAGTTACTTTGTGAGTACTTTTTTTGTGGTTTTATGGACAACATGCTAATTTAAAAAACACAATGCAAGTCTGCTTGATATAAATGATATTGGCTTATTGCACTTAAAAACAATGATCAACACTTTGCAGAACAAGCCATATTACTGCAGTGTTTTTAAAGTGGGTAATGCTACTCTAACAAGTTACTTTTAAGAAAGAGTAACTTTGTAACGTAACAAATTACTTAAATAACCACTAATACTAATGAAGCACTGATAATAAGTTCACCTGCATAACGGGTAGCCTGAGTCATCAACACGTGTTAAGTCAAGTTATATTATTGATGTATATTCTGGTGACCAGTGCATGGATGTAAATATTCTAGATTATAATGGTATTATAAAGAAATTATAAAGAAGTTTTTCCATTTGTTGTTTCCAACAGTAGCTGTAAATTGTAATATATTCACCAAGCATATTGGATGATTCAATTAAAGTTGTGTCAAGGTCGGTCCAATAGAGTCGTCGCTCTGCATAGTCAATGGTGAGCCCGTTGGCTCGGCCCACATCAGGCACCAGGGTGATGCGACCTGTTCCGTCCATGGCTGCTCTGTCAATTTTTGGCTTGCCGCCCCATTCAGTCCAATACATGAAACTGTTGAGAAACAAAAACACATTGTGTGAGCAACAAGTCTTTATTGGGGCTAATTCTCGATTCTCCCTTCTCACGCTTCTCTGTCATAAATTCTAAAAATGAATACTGATCTCTACTATTAATAATGGTACATTTTAGTTGGAGGTGCCTTTCAAGATACCCAAGGTCACCTTACAGGGCATAAAACAAGACAGTCAAAATTAAAAGCAGTGGTCTTGGGGGGAAAATAAGTCAGCAAAGTTCAAACAAACAACAGGAAATATAATACAGTGAGACACAGCATACAGTTAAAGTGA
This sequence comes from Acanthochaenus luetkenii, assembly GCA_900312575.1. Taxonomy (NCBI): domain Eukaryota; kingdom Metazoa; phylum Chordata; class Actinopteri; order Beryciformes; family Stephanoberycidae; genus Acanthochaenus; species Acanthochaenus luetkenii. Next base: position 3,459 of record OMOT01041822.1, on the reverse strand, counting down.
GTATGCCAATTTGAACAGGTGGGTTTTGAGTTAGGTTTTGAACGCTGTTATGTCAGATGTGATGGGGCAGGGAGTTCCAGAGCCTGGGAGCCGAGCACCTGAAAGCTTGAGCACCCATGGTGCTGAGGCATGAGCTGGGGATGGTGAGAAGTCCAACAGAGGATGAGCGGAGGTTGCAGGAGAGGGTGTACTCCTGGAGGTCAGTGACGTAGATGGGGTCTAGATTATGGAGGGCTTTGAAGGTGAGTAGAAGGTTTTTGTAGTCGATCCGGAAGTGGACAGGGAGCCAGTGTTTTTGAATGAGAACGGGGGTGATGTGGTCGGATGAGTTGGTGCGGGTGATGATCCAGGCAGCAGAGTTCTGAATTAGTTTGGTGGGAAGGCCAGTTAGGAGAGCATTACAGTAATCGATCTGGGATATGACAAATGAGTGGACCAGGATTTCAGTGCCGGATTGGGACAGAGATGGGCGGAGTCTGGAGATGTTACGAAGATGAAAGAAAGCATTCGGGGTGGTGTTTTTAATGTGCGGTGCAAATGAGAGGGAGCCATCCAGAATGACACAGGCTTTTGACTTGGGAAGAGAAGGGTACAGGGAAGCCGTCGATGATGATGTTTGGAGCTGGGGGGTTTTGTGATTTGGTGAGGGCCTCGGTTTTGTTACCATTGAGCTTCAGGAAATTCCATCTTATCCAGCTCCTGATGTCCTTAAGGCAGGTGGTGAGGGGGGTGGGTGGAAGGGCAGTGGTGGGTTTGGAGGAGATGCAGAGATGTGTATCATCGGCACAGCAGTGAAAATTGACTAAATTAGAGATGGAGTAAAGTATGATGTGAACCAGGAGAGTGCAACACCAGTGATCCCAATGCCAGCCAGGGCGGTCCAGGAGTAGTGGGTGGGAGATGGGGTAGGAATTGATCAGGGTGGTGAGATTGTTGGGGTTGATGTGTTTAATGTTTCCGAATTAGATGGGCCGTTGTTCTTTGGCTTAGAAAGGGGGGCATGAATATCAAAGAGCACATCTTTATGGTCAGAAATGGGGAACTCAGTGACAGCAAGGTTAGTGGGGATGACACAAGTGCAGCAAAGTAAGTCCAGTATGTGACATTTGTTATATGTTGGGAAGTTGACATGTTGTGTGATACCGAGGCAGTCCAGGAGTGAACTGAAATCACTTGCAAAAACATTGGATGGGTCGTTGATGTGGATATTTAAGTCTCCCAGGAGGATAACAGTAGGGGACATTGCACATACAGATGTTAATAGTGATGAAAATTCAGTGAAAAAAATTGCAGAGGGCTTTGGTGGTCTGTAAATGGTAACAATAATGATGGGTTTGGAGCCAGTGGACAGTGATAGCAGTGACTTTAATGTTCTCACAGGACAGCACAGCAAGCCCTCCCCCCTCCCAGTGGCACGGGGTTCACTAATAAAAGCATAACTCGGAGGGACAGCTGCATTAAGCTGGGAGAAGTCATTAGACTGTTGCCAGGCTGAGGCCAGGTCTCAGTGAGGCATAAAAAAATCTGAGTGAAATTAGTGAGTGATCTTATGTTAAAGAGACATTTAAGTGGTGCGTATGTGGCTGCTTTAAGCAGGGGGGAGAACACACTGGGATTGACAGAACGGGCAGACATGCTGTATCGTGTTTGAGGTTCTCATTTTACAGCTCCCATAAATATAGCTCCCTTCACATTCATTAAAGATAGCCGACACCACGATCTTGAACCACTTAAGTTTTTCCTGAATCTTTCCCAATTTATTTCTCACTATTACTGTTGCTAGCTAGTTTCATAGATTGCAACAGTTGATGGAGATTTGACTAAGGATTCCAAGGTGAGGAGCCGTCACACACACACAAGGAAAAATATGGAAAATAAGCAACTGTAGTCATGAATACACAGTACTTTTTATTAATATTATTTTTTTTCTTACCCTAATCTGCCTGACCAACAGTACATCACCACCCCTTTCTGGAGATGTAACTGTCATATTGGCAGCTCAAAAATGTACCTACATAAATAGAGAGCTAGATGCTTTATTTATCCTAGGTGGAAATTCAATTGTCACAGCAGAAATACACTTGGTAGGCCAACCACTCACCCTTCAGCTGGGTCCAGGGCCAGGGCGCGGGGGCTGTCCAGGTCCTTCCAAACCAAAACCTGCCGGTGCTGCCCGTCCAGCTTGGCGACCTCGATGCGGTTGGTGCCAGTGTCGGCCCAGTACAGATTCTTCCCCAACCAGTCCACGGCCATGCCCTCCGGGTAGTCCAGACCAAACTCCACCACATGCTCCAGGGCACTGCCATTCATGAACGCCCGACTGATGGTCTGCAGACATGGAGGAGACACAACGTACAGATTAAAGTTCAGTCCACTGGGAGGGACGGATATTGGTCTTTTATTAAATATGAGATATCAGCCAGTCAGTGTCATCCACCTCAACTACAGAAAAACAGTCTGGAAAAGCTGACATGAAATGTCAGTTATCTATTCAATTGTTCAGGTGTGTTTTGTATATTCATTCTTAATTTAAAGGCATAATGTATCCTGGAGATTCCCAATAATCGAATAACAATTTCATTAGTCCGGGTTTCAGTGGAGCGTTTTAGTGTCCCTTGATGGTCTAAAAGCTGTTTCAGAGGATTTTCCACTGACAAAAATAACATTCTGGGGGAAACACTAAACTTTACTAGTCAAATTTAAAGATGATGAATATTGGCACAATATATCAGATACTGGCGAAATTAGAGGTGGTGGGAAAATTCAATTCATGTAAGAATCGCGATTCTATTGTCCACGATCATCGATCGATTCACCAACTCCCAAAAATCGCAATGTCTATTTGCCAGCGGTCCAGCAGAGGGCGGCCTTCACCTTCACCCTCTCTAATGTTATTGTGTTACCAGTCATGTCAATAAAGCATTTTGGCCTGAAGCAGGAGCTATACGAAAGCACACTACAATGGAAGAAGTAATCCACCCCGCTCCATCTGGGCTGAAAGCTAGCGTCTGGGTGCACTTTGGATTTTACGGCCGGTGTACAAAGATTTAAAACGCACACGGTCTGCAACCTTTGCCGTGCTAAACTTAAGTACTGCGGCAATACAACTAACATGAGGGCGCACCTCGCTCGCTATCACCGGTAAGGGTGTTAACGATCAGTCGTTGATCGATTAATAATCGTTAATAGTTTGGTCGATGAACATTTCATACGTAACGATCAAATTGAACTATTTGAGATCTCATCTTAATTGTGTCAATGGGAGCTGTTGGTGAAATGCAATCATTAAGTTAAACACAAGAGGGCGCACGCACTACACATAAGACGAAGCGAACCATGTGACCGACAACAGGCGGGTCAGGGGTCACAGGCAGTCCAGGAAGCCAGGCTTCAGCCTGTGAGACGCAACGCTAATGATGCTACTATTGCGCGACCACTAACTTACTTCACCCGCACCAA
>OMOT01041821.1:0-10235 GCA_900312575.1 Acanthochaenus luetkenii | reverse complement strand
CTGGCTGGCTGACTTCTCGACGCCACACACCTTCTTCATGAGTATGGGGCTGTCGGGGACTGGCTCGGCCTGACCACCTCCCTCATGAATACGGTTCCCTCCGTTGGGGGTGTGGGCATGCAGCGAGGCGGCATCATCCGCACGGCCGGACGGGCCATGCATGAGAGAGGTGGGCTTGACTAGGTGGCCTTTGGAGCTGTAGGCAGACAGCCGATCACCGACTTGGGACAGGGACAGGGAGGAGTCTGAGTCAGAGCGATTAAGGTCCCTGTGGGGAAATGAATCAAGTTAGTAAAAATTAGAACAGAACCAAGCAGTTTCAAGTTGAAGCATTGCATGCCGAGGTTTAGCTACGCTATGCCTGCAAACCCGTGGGCACTCTGGGAACAGCCTGGACACTGGAACTCCACACTTGTTTTAGTAGTACAGGCAAATAATATCAGGGGCATTGGGAGGGGTTGGAAAAGAGCTAAATAAAAGAAAAAAAGCACAAAAGAAAAAACCAAAAAGACAAATGAAAGGCTAAAGCAAGCACAGCAAAATAAAATGGACACAAAGAGCTCATAAGACAAAATTATAAAAACACTTATAATAAATAATAATAAATTAGCTATGATAAATGTTTTTTGTAATGGAATGAAAGCAGTTGGGGAAAAACACCCATGCACATGCGACGTGTGGAAAACCGAGAGCAGACGGGTACCCGAAGCTGTCGCCGCACACATCCAAGGAGGTGATGTCAGGAATGGTGTCCATGGGCTGGAAAGAGGTGTGATATATATGGGAGGAATGAGGGGCTACAGCGCCACCCACAGAGCTGGGCAAGCAGGGTGAAGAGGAAGACAAGGAGGAGAGGCACTGAGTATTTGGGCTGGATGTGCAGATGACAGAGAGGTGCGAAACAGCCGAGGAAAGGGAAGGCAGGGGGAGCGTCTCAAGCTGCCCAAAGGACTGACTGCGCGACTGTCTCAGGGTTGCCCTAGACCTAGACGGGTACGGGGTGCCCTCTCCCTGCTGCCCCGCCAACAGGCAATTCTCTACCAACCTCTGGGAGCCCATGGCCAGCTGGGCGTCAATGTGGCGTTGTCGCAGGGACATCATACTCGGAGCTGTGGGCACAAAACAAAAGCATTATCAACAGCCACTCAGAATTAACATGTAACCTGATGCACAAGACTATAAGGGGAAACAGAGTGGGAGATCAGTGGAAAGATACTCGGGTGTTGGGATGGATTTCTGTCGGCTAATGGCCTTTGGGACAAACAGATTTCAAAGACCGAGCACATCTAATCATTTTGCTTTTGGCCTGCACATCATTATTACATTAAGTTAAAATCCCAACACTCCCGTCTTATCTCTCCTACTTGGAGCGGAAAAAGTAAATCACACAAAGGGAGATAACAATAGTGATGGCACTAGTCAAATAAATATACTACAGACAAATCTTGTGTATGAAAAGTGCATGTATAGGGATAGATTAAAACAACCTAACATTATATAACATAACGAAAATATCAATTTTATAATAGGCAGTGCCAATTAAGAAAAAGGGAAGAAAGGAGTGCACCGAGTGGTGGCTAGAAGAAGAGGGAATTAGTCTGGCAACTAAGCAGCTGAAGACGAGGTTAGAGGTGTTCAGGAAAGGTCAGGAACGCAGCATGTGGTTTTTCCTTCCAGTCTGTGCCAATCTACAGGTCACTGTCCAATTAAAAACCATGTTTGGTGCTCTGTGTGGCTTTGACTCAAGGTGAGAGACAGGGATGTAAAGACTGAGGACGGAACTGGGGCATGAATAAATGGCCAACCAGAATATTTCCACAGGGGTTGACTGTCTGAACCGACGGAACACAGGTCACTGGCTTGGCGTTCCAACAGCCAGGTGGCATCTGTAGTTGGGCCAATGACACAGCAGTGGGAGCCAAAGGCCAGAAAGGTGGTGCAGGGAGAGAGGGCAGTGAGATAGAGGGGTGCATTTGATGTTGACTAAAAGACTTACTCACTATCGCAGTCGCAAAGGGATTCAGCAGTATAACTTTCCTCTGCAGTTAGTCAAAATGTCTGTCTGTGATAAGTAACAACCCAAATATTGCCTATAACAGCAAGGCTACATAACATTATGATCACCAGACTTTTGATTTGATCGTTGAAGATGTGTTACTTGCCCAAGAAATCTGTGATGAAAATAACTAATAAAAATATTTTGTACAGAAACATTTCATAAAACTGAGGGGCAGCTTTTGTGTATTGAATAGTTGCCTTATATTTCAACCTAAATATGGATAAAAATCTAAATTTTCCTCAGTTCCCGATGTGGGGATAACTGAGTATTGTTTGCATAAACCATGTCCACTTCAGTTGCAGCCGTTTGACCAACAGCAAGTTCAAAAGGGTCATATATCATATATTAGGACACAACCACCACAAATACGTCAACACAAAAACTGAACTCCACTGAAACTCATTTCCAGAGTCACAGGATTCTTTAATCTCAATTGTTGAGAGTCAAGCAAACACTTTTATCCAAAATGGAAGAACATTAAACAAAAGACACTCAACTGGAGATGTGTGTAAAAGAACATAACAATTTTGTGAACTAACAAGATATATATATATATATATATTACACATCTGTAAAACAACACTCATTCAATCACAGACATGTGACTCTCACTCCCTCCATCAACAGGGAGGCCACAATGACAAATTCAGGTAGTTATAGCAAAACCGGTCCAAATCATCATGTGGGCTGATTTTTGGACTTCCCCAGCAGGCCTTTGGTGTGTGCAAGGGGTGGTTTACTAAGCCCCGCAGTATGGCTGAGCGATTCGGACGAACTCTTACATTGCAGAGTACCACGTGTCATGATATCCTCGTCCATGTCGTCCATGTCGTCAGACATGATGAAGTGCTGAGGTGTAGCTCTGCCACCCATGAAGCTGGGATCAAGGTTCAGCGCTGAGGCCAGTGAAGGCAGACCCGGGTTGTGGACAATGGTAAAACCTGTGATGATCTCTATCTGCTGCCAGCGATGCAGCCTCTCCCTCAGAGCAGCGGTCACCTCACCCAGGGCTTGTCTACAAAAGATGAAGAGTAGGACAAAAAAGTGAAAATGAATAGAAACTTACAGGCTTGTTAATTACTAACACTGTATGATCAGGATCAGCCCAATGTATGCGCCATGAGAGTTGCTTAGATTTCCCAGGATGTATGCCTGAGTTTGATCAAACTGGATAAAATTAAAGCACAATAAAGATCATTTAGGCTAGTCCATGTTTTAAGATTTACTTTGCTGCCAGGATTTTGTGGTCCACATCATCCAGGCAGGAGCTGTGAGCCACATGGAAAGTCCCAAAGAGGGTGTTCCTCTTTTTCTTTATCTTCTCTGCCTGTGAAAACATAGGACCGTACATTTATCTCCGTCCTATTGCCATTATTATCCACACACTATGTTAAAGGGGCATCCCACTCCATTTAACAATTGATATCTTGTTCCCATGGTCTACGACAGTACAATCAATATTCATGAACAGCCAGAATTTGGAGTACTAAGCCCATCCAATGTAAAGTATTGTAGTTCAAGCCTTAGTTGTCTGGCTTAGCAAAACAGTTGTTCTAGAATATCATTCACAAATATTAACTGGACAGTTCTAGATCATGGGATTAACGTTAACAGTTAAACTGAGTGGTATTCCCCTTTAGGTTTACAGGCTTACCCCTTCTTTGGCCAACAGTAGCTGTCGTTCAGCATTCTGCTTCTTGATGTTGTAGTACTGCACCTCCACCTCATGTGTGAACTGCAGCCACTTTTGGAGTGACCCTGGGGGTGACCAGCTACTGCGCGACTCCAATTCCTTCTCTGCCTTCTTCAAAGCCATGCGCACCTACAATTGGCAAAATGCAGGTGGCATATAAAAAATTAGCTAACATTTTGTACAGTTCCACAACAATAATGTATAGTATTTTCTGAATGCATGAAGAGAAGATGTGGAAGTAAAGGTAGTTTTAGTACTAGGTTTGTTTACACAAAACAGATTTGTATTGTATTTTATTTATAGATATATATATATACACCTTTCCAGCAGTTCTAGGAGCTGCCTTGATGCCACATACAAAATGTAAAAGGTAACTTTGGACCAGTACCATATTTATTAGAGGGAGCCTATGCGACCAAAACGGTTGCAATTTCAAGCCCTGCCTTTACCAATCACTGTAAAAGCATGAAAAAAAAAAGAAGAAGCTGAACTGGGTTTTGTTATTGTATACATTGGCAGAATGTACAGTATGTGTATGGGGAGAGAAATTAACACGATTTTGGATTATCAATTTATACTCTGTGGGGCAATTATTGCAGATATCTCCAAAATATTTGGAGTTACATCATGGCAAGGAAACACACAACCCAAACCTCTACCAAACCTTTATGCTTTAAGGACTGATGGATCAAGGGAAGTTTTTTTATGAAGGTGCTGAACACTTGCCATCTTGAAATAGTCATAGTCAGGGTTAGTGAGCAGTGGTGAGTATGAAGAAAGCAAGTTATGGCCTACAGCCTTCACATCCTCTTCGAGGAATTTACTGAGTAATATCTATGGGATTGGAAGCCAGTCTCATGTGACACAGTATCCATATGGTCCTGTAGTGTCTTCGGAGTAATCTTGGATGTAAAATTGATGTATCATTCTTATGAAAAAGGTTGCACACTATTCGGTCAACAAAAGCAAGAACACTCGTATTAGCAAGGTTCAAAAGGCAGTCAATAGTAATCAATAATAGCCTGGGGCTATGCTAATTACCAGTAATAGTTTAGAAAAATATTTGTTTGCTTGTTTTTTTTTTGATTGTGGGATGAATGGTGGTTCTCCATATTCACATTCTCATTTCAGGCTGTGTATGTTATCATTTATTAAAAGGGATGATCTAGCTGCAGTTTTTAAACTATTTATCAATGCAGTCCCACTGTTATCAAGGGAGGTAAGTGAGATAGGTGCCAAACAGTTACATATCCCTTTGTTTTGAAATCCTCAATGTGACTCCCATTCTGAGCAGGCAAATCGCTAACATGCCCTTGCAATGGACCCTGAAGCAAGAGACTGAATGTGTATTGTAGCTAGAGTGAATTTGATAGCCTTGCATGTTACAAATTAGCAACTGTATTTCAGAATCAACACATCACATTAGATCACTTGACTGCTAAGCAAGTACTCGATGTGTGCATCCTGCTGTGCTCTGTTGTTCCCGCCACTTTCCTAATGGACAGTTTAGTGGGTGTATTTATACTATAGCCAATCTGAACCTGACAAACCTAAACACACTGTACAGCTGTCCCCTGGAAATTGATACACACTGTTCACTTAGTTTAAGTGTTGATACTCTTCTCTAGATCTGTACTATAGTAATGCTTCTCCTTTGAACTGAACTAAAGATGTTTTCAACTACAATCCCTCTCATGTTTTAACTCACCTTTACCACTTTGCAATACAGCACCAGGGTTTTTCCTGGATTGTAAAATCTTGGGCGGGATGTAATGTAAGAGATTCAAGCCACTTATAAACATACACATTTGGAACAAATGAGGTGACGAGTTAATATTGACAAATGTATGCGTCTGTTTTGGTCCTCTTAGCCATGGACATGTGAATAAAATGCCTAAACTAGAACAGTGTTAGGCAAGTCTATGCTAAAAACTGGTGTTTATAAAACCATACAATTGGAATAGAAGGGGTTTGGGTGTTAAATCAGCCGTGATGGCAAAGCCAGACCGCCCACGCTGAGGCACCACCTAAGCCTCTTTTTGAGCCAGGAAACACCCCGAGTACCTGTTCTAGCTCTTCCTCTGCGTATGTTTGCCGGCTCAGCTCGTTCTCTGTGCCTTCACGCAGCACCTTGAGTCGCTGGGCCTCTTGCTTGGCCGAGTTGATCTCATCCCTCAGCTTCTGCTCCAGGTTCACCTTCTCTACCTCTACTGTGCGATGCTCCTCCTGGGCTATCTGCAGCCTGAGGACACGGAGGAGTCAAACAGAAACAGATTATTTATTTTATTTTTTGCCCCAAGACAAAATCAAAGACAGCAAAAGACATAAATGCTGCTTGATAAGGCCAAAACAAAATAAATGTCACCCCCCCATGCTGCAAAAATAATACTAATGAAGGGGAAGGCAACTGTGATTCAACATGAACATCTCTGATAGTGACGATCATTTAACCTAAGTGCCTCATGAGTTCCCACAGCCAGGCGGTGTTCATTTTATTACTTGAAAATAATATAGAACATACACTCAGGGACATGATGCTGTCTTTTTCTATGTCCAAGCATGACATGTAAGCATGCAGGTGCCATGTATAGAGTGTGGAATGTAGGACTTATATCAGCAATGCATCACCGGAAACAATGGCTAATGAGTACAAAGCAAAGGACGGTGGTCAGCTGCCAGAGAGCTCACAGTAAACTGCCATCAGAGCAAGCAAAGCCAAGAATGAGGGCATAGTGACAGCTGTCAGCATGCACTTTTAGAACAGTACAGCGTAGCCAATGCTCCTGTAGTAACCTGAACATATATGTGGTGGCTTGTGCGTGGGATATTCTTAGGCTAGTCGATACAAATAAAAAAGGTCTGCTTTCAGGAGACTGGCTTTGTCATACATGACATAATCATTTGTGTTCAGATACACTAAATGTTCAGAGTAAAAACACTTTCTCCAACTGAAACCCAATGTATTTGGGTATTTAGTACCGTACTGTTGTCGATGGATTCGGGTCCAAATCTTGACATTTTAGTGCAAAGTTGTTGGATCCTACAGATTGTGTTATGTATACGCATGGTGACTGCCCTGCTATTGGCTGATCGGTGGTGCCAGCTTTCGTCAGCAAGCAAACACCCTATCACAGCCACAGTTTGTTTTACCAAGGTATATGGCAACACCCCCTATAAAAGCAATGTCTTCAGACTTAGCAGATTGTGAAGAGGAGTACTAGCACCGGTTGCCTCTTGTGCCAATGGCTTGAATTGGTATGGCTCTGGACTGCCGTGGTCTTGGCCGACAGTGGGTGACTCCGAAGGCGAGAAGTCCTCCACTTCAAATGACATTTCTGTCACTAATGTATTAGCGCTGCTATCAGACTCGTTGTCCCTCATAGCGGCAGATAACCTAGCTAGCTAATCTGTATGTGTTTGTTGGGGGTGGGGGGTGGATGGAGGTGCGGAAAAGTGACAGGGCGTGTCCCTCTAGCTCTGCCCATATTGATACTTTTGTTTTCATGGTCTCTGCAATTTCCAGAGTAGATACTCTGCCGTTTAGTTCCGGTTTAAGCTTGTCTGTCACAAGACATACTCAATAATGGAGCAACTTTGAATATTAACAGGCGTGTAAAAATATAATACGCGTTGTGGAGCTGAATTTTTGTTTACGCTGAATTGTAACCTTGATCTGTTATGTGGCTCTCAAGGTACCATTGCTCACTATGGGATCCAGGGCTTTTATCCAAGCTGTCCACAGAACAGCGAAGCAATCATAACACTGGAATTCCCATGTTACAGTATTCAAATGTGACTGACTAGTTTCAGTTTTACTGTATTGCACACTAGTACCAAAATTGTCATGGATAATAAATGTTCAAAATCTGTGTGCTGTGAGAAAGCCTCTGAAAAAATATTGTTGTGTACAGCCTTATAAAATAGACTTATGAGATGCACAGAGGTGTTTTTGTAAATATTGAAGGACAGGAAACTGGAGTAATATTGTTTTTCTGTCACTAGGGAGCAGTACTCTCCTCCTGTCAAGCTGATAATAACAGTAGAGGAGGCAGAGAAGTGCAGAGACCCCATGAAAGGTGACACAGATAGCTGGCTAAGGAAAATGTAGGTGGTGGGCAGTCCTGCTAATGCTTTCGACCCTGACCTCTGCCACTCTACAGCTAAGATTTGAAAGCACTGGCAGGGCTACAATGCCCAGCCCTGCAAAGACAGCAAACGCTGTTTCAGTGGCTCTGCATTGCAGGGTTCACAAGACTCAAACAATGTCTCAGGTAGCAGCAGGTAATTGTTTGTAACAGACATATAGGTATTTCTATACACTAATAATGTGGCATTTGTATACACGTCTGAGTAACATTAATGTTAGGTGGGAAGACAACTCTGTGATCAACGCCTATCAAAAAGGCAATATTACTGTATAGAGGTTGACAGTCCTTGCCCAGGATGTCTGTCTGCATGCTACACCCCGGTTCAAATGTGGGTGAATTAGCACTAGTACTGACATGTTAAGCAGTCATGCTTAACACCATCTCCCAACAGTGAGGATGTGGCTGGGCTAGTCCGTGTTGTAAAAGGCACCCAGGATATCCAGTTCCAGTCAAAGCCTCCTCCCACTGTCTCCCAACAGGGAAGCCATGGCTGGGCCAGGCTACTTGATACTGTCAAAGGATCTGCTTGAAGGTCTGGAAAGAGAGCAGCTGGCAGTAGGGATCAGGAAGAAAGGCACAGCTACAGATACAGAGGACATACACCCCCCAGTTCACAAAACACATACTTTACTTTAGGAGATGCCAGCCTCCTGTAGTCTTAGTCACAGTAACCTACTACTACGGCATACAGCCAGCCACACATATAGGGGATCTGATTTAGAACAGTGGAATGACTAGCAATAACTAGATATCAAAGAATCAGGTATTCCATTCAAAAATATAGTAGAATCACTGTCAGCTGGTTTTAGCAGTGGCTAACTCGATTAATTTCAGTGTTTCATTAGTTCCAAACAATGTAAAATTGCACATTAATTATGGATACGTAAACCACTGCAATGCAGTAAAATCAATGGTATTTCAAATTGTTTTGCTTTACAAGACACATTATTATACTTTATGAGAAACAGGCTAGAAATGCTAAAACAAGGAATGCCACTTGCAGCTCAGCAGCAGACGCAGGACAATTGTTTTTTAATTCCTTTCTTTGGACTCTAGCCCATCAGAGATTAGATTTAAATCCAGTTGCACACCACAATAGAATAATGGGAGATACTTTACTATGTGAATGAATGAGCAGGCAGAGCATTAGGAACCACTACACCCACTGTCAGCATAATATATATAATGCAGTGTCTGTATTGGTTAAGGTGTGTCAAGAGGCATGACAATAATCTGTTCCAAGACTAGACTTTGCTATAAAAAAAAGGCGGCAATACAATGCACAAGCTATGGTAGGTTAGGGATGTGCATTTCACCTGATTTCCCCATTCGAGTACTTATGAAATCAGTAACGAGTACTCCGTAACGTCCCCGTTTCCGGGTCCAGGAAATTGGTATTCATTATTGAAGTTTTCAAAAGGCCGTGGTGCTCTTTAAAGAAAAAACGTTTTAAAAGACGGAGACTAACAAAACATCAATCCCAAGTATATTTTGTCCAAACAATAACTGATGGGCAATAATAAAATACTTGTGTTGCAAAATAAAAGCGCCCCTAGTAGCGTGACGTCACAATGCTGTCAGATTGTTATGCCTGAACTGAATCATAACTATTAATAGCCCTATTCAAATTAATTTATCATATTTAATTGTAATTTAATATACAGTTCATAATTGACAACACAAAAGGATACCTTGTGTGTTCCAATGTAAATTGCCTGCTTACATGTAGGATTGTATGCATAGGAGTTAGGGGTGTTAACGATTAGTCGTTGATCGATTAACAACCGTTAATAATTTGGTTGATGAACATTTCAAACGTAACGATCAAATTGAACTATTTGAGGTCTCATATTAATTGTGTCAACCGGAGCTGTTGGTCAAATGCAATCATTAAGTTAAACACAAGAGGGCGCGCGCACTGCAATTAGGAAATGAAGCGAACCATGTGACCGACAACAGGGGGGTTGGGGGTCACAGGCAGTGCTGCAGTCCAGGAAGCAAGGCCTCAGCCTGTGAGACGTGATGCTAATGCTAATGCTGATGCTGATGCTACTACTGGGCGACCACTAACTTACTTCACCCGCACCAACGACATGGAAACAGAAGTGGACAACTTTCTGAAGGACATTCCACCACCGCTAAATGTCAGTCCCACAGATTGGAGGAAAGTCCACGGAGGAAGATTCCCGAGGCTGGTAAAGTTAGCACGAAGCTACTTCTGCTGCCTGGGACGTCGGTCCTATCGGAACGTGTATTTTCAGCAGCTGGACTCACTGTAAACCGACTGCACACACGAATCACCCCTGATCATGTAAATATGCTTGTATTCTTCAAT
>OMOT01041814.1:4552-15218 GCA_900312575.1 Acanthochaenus luetkenii | reverse complement strand
ACAGACAACTCCAGCCTTACCCATAATGGATTCTCTGTTTCATGGGCTTTGGCTTGTGTTCCTGTGGCGTTTGGTTAATATTTCAGCCCGCCTGTCTCTCCTCCCCACACAGGCCACTTTGTTGTATTGATTTATTTGTGCGTCCTCCTACATACCACCTCCATTGTGGTGGGAAGACGATCTATTATGGAATATAATACCTTTCCAAGAGCTCATTTTATTCTTTTTTTCAGCCTTTATTTTTTTCCGTGAAACGACAGGCTGAAAAGGAGTAGCCGGACTTCAAAAGAGGTGAGGTCATTTTATCCACCATTATCTTCAGGATAAACAGGAAGTGTCTCGTCACGCTGCGACCGATGGTGAAAAGCATCCTTCGAACCACAGACAGAGGAGAACTGACTAGGGCAGAGGCCGAATTAGCAGTAGTACTGACACAGACAATGGTTGAAAAAGAGGGTTTCCGTTTCCTGCTCCGTGGTGGAGGGGGAGGGGGTGGCTGACGTCGAGTGTGTGTGTGACGTCGAGTGTGTGTGTGTGTGTGGGGGTAAGGATGGTGGTGGAGGATGCATGGTGCGCAGATGTGGAGGAGGAAGCCTAAAATATCTCCCCGAACTCAGGACACATGGCTGCTATCCTTCCTGTATCCTGCATCCTGCATCCTACACCTAACACCTGGTCAATTCATTAGACTGGCGCACTCATTTCTCTCGCTCTCTGCACACACACACGTGCACACACACATGCACACACACATGCACATGCACACACACATGCACACACATGGTGAGTCTCCATGCAGTGCAAACCCTGTAGACTGAAGATGAGTGGATTGCATTTGAATGAGGAGTCCAATGGAACCCAGGGGGAAGGCCATTCTGTTAAAAGAGCGGGATGGCATGATGAAAAATCATTTACACCAGTCCACTTGCTGGTACCCATCATCCTTTGCATGGAAACTGACAACGAACGAGGCTGTTCAGGCCCTTCTGTCTGTGTACTGTGTTCCAACAAGATAGTGTGAGCTCGGCGACAGAGAGAGAGAGTACGCAGGCAGAGATGGGACCAAGAACAAAGCCACCTCAATCCGGATTGAGGTATATTTTCAATGTTGAGTCACATTCATATTCTGAACGTTTATGAGATTATTTTCAATGCATTTCTTAATTACTGGACACTACAGTATATAAGTAAACTGTGCCAGTATAGGCAAGGTACTTGTCCTTCATCTCTCTCTCTCTCTCTCTCTCTCTCTCTCTCTGTGAAGCAATTATAAAGATTTGTAAGATGGGCTGCTCACAAAAGCAGGCAATACCTCTCCGTACAACCCGTTGGGCTATTGATGATCTCACCTGTAGGAGGCACTCGTGTACCCTTTTTAGCAGAGTACCATTGAGACAGCAAATTCACTTTTGAGTTGTGGCTTTTTATTTCATTGAACGTCACTGTGTCCTCGTAGTAAAGTAAGTAGTGAAAATGTTCCCCCTGCTGTGAAAAGTAACGTACACGTGTCTAGTGCGGTATCATCAATAAATAACCAAAAGGTCCCCACACTAAACTCTACAATCAGAGCAATTTTTAACACTTTCAGGCAATCGTTTCAAAGGGACCCGTTCCACTTCATTCAGTACTTGAACGGCCCTGCTGTGCAGAATGAATAGGTCCAGTCCGTGACTCAAATACATCATTTAACTGGCACTCATCATTGGTGAGTCATTTAGTGCTTCATAGTACATACTCATGATGGCAATGGAAGGTAATTACACACAGCGTGGGACTTCTTTTAACTTTTTCTTTCTAAAAAGTTAAATGAACAAGAACAAATGGTGTATTCTCTATCTCTCTCTCTGTCTCTCTCTCTGTCTCTCTCTCTGTCTCTCTCTCTCTCTCTCTCTCTCTCTGTCTGTCTCTCTCTCTCTCTCTCCCTCTCTCTCTCCACTACATGCTCAACCTTAAAGAACAATACCGGTGTCATTTAGCCCATTGACTTTTGTCTACGTCTAGCTCACATTTCCCCCAATCATTCTGCAGTGCACGCTGTATGCAATTAGATTTTAAATTACATTTTGTTTCAATACAGACTTTACAGTGTCAAACCTATAGTTTGAAATGAACTGCTGTACCGGCTAACAAAGACGCCCTCAATAAAAATACATGGATGTGACAATAAAGTTTGTAAGGACGACACGTTTTTGAGGGATTATTTCCGACCTAGACCATTGGCGCAAACGTAGAAAAACACTGGTGTTAACGGTAACCCTTACCCTAATTTAAGCCTAATCCTAAATCTAATCTTAACCCTAAACCCAAATCCGAACTCTAAACTAGCCCCTTGAGGAGTTGAAGACCAACTAAATGTCTGCACTTTGAAGGATTTTCCTCATCTCTCATCCTTGTGAGGACGTTCGGCAGAGGTACAAGAGCACACAGCCTGTCCACAGTGCAGAAGACATCAATCACAGCTCCATTGGCAGCAGCATATATCAGAACTATATTGCCTGGGCATCGATCGCCTCTCGGACAAGATTGTGATGAGGATCAGGGGTAAAATGAGTTCCAGCCTTCGTCGACGGCTCTTGATATTCCCAACTAGCCAAGCGGTGAGGGGCAAAATGCTTTCCTTTCTCTTCCCATGTCTTCTTTAATCCATCTGGGCTTGACTGGTCACCTCTTTCTTATTCCACCAGAGATTGTGAATAGGACAATTGTACGCACGCGCTGGACCCGGTGTGAGTTCTAGCTGAACTGCTGAGATATTAAAAGTGGGTCTGACTACTGGCATCGTTGAGTCATATTTTATTGGTTCATTACTGTAGCCTGACCTGGAAACATTTTTACAGCATTGATGGAAATCATGGTTTAAAGGTTTTAATGAAACTCACAATTTATCCAAGGAAATGCATCATGTTCACATTTTTGGTTCCTTCTCCATTTTTCTGCAGCCTATGATCACTCTGTAAACTGAGTGTGAATGACTGAGGGAGTGAGAAAAAAAGGAGAAATTATGTCTGTGCTTCAAATGACAAATGTTTAGCATTGCAACAGGAATAAAAATGTGTTTTGACTGTGGCTCTAGCAGCTCTTTTCATGTGCTAAGCAAAGGAGCCATGGTATTTCAGGAGTCTCACATTTAGAAATACTTGCATCGACTCAACCCGATGTCCTGCAAACAATACAGTAGATTGACCCGGGTCGAACGGCTCCCTGAGGGTTTAAAGTCAGGCATCCACTCACATAAGAAATCCACAAATGAATGCAAGCGATTCCACGTGTAGGAGCTGATGCTTTACATGCCAAAAAAACACATTTGTGAACCAGTTCTTTTGTTTGTAACATACAAAACATATTTGTGGATCTTGTTTTATTTGTGGAACGTTCAGAAGACATTTGTTTGTGAGTGCATACACATATTTGTGGAGCAAGTATTTTGACTGTGAGCTACAAAGCATATTTGTGGATCTTGTTTTATTTGCAGAGTGTTCATGTTATTTATTTGTGGACCTCATTTTATTTGTGGAACATTTGCGCTATTTATTTATGAGACAATAATGACCCCATACAGATCAGTGCCAGAGGAGAAGAAGGATAAGAGATAGATTTTATGGAGGTTCAGGAGGGGGACACCGCTGGAACGCACCCAGTCTCCCTGAGCTGCTCACCTACAGCAATTACCTGCACATCTGATCTCCATCTCCCACATCACCTTAACAAACCACACGTAGGCTCTTGCAAGCCAACAAGCTGCTAGCTCTCTTCATCTTGTCTGCTTTCTGTCACCGGGACCCTTAGTTAAGCAGCTGAGACTCCAGGTCAATCTCAAATACGAGAATGCCAAGTGGATCATTGTGTCCTTGTGGAGAAAGTTCTTCCCAAGTTGTCTTGGAGAAGGAACCTCCCGAGAACGTGAGCACAGGGATCTTCACAGTTTGAGATGGGCCCTGTGCTCGACGTTGTGCGATCAATTAAAACTCACAGCTGTTCATTTTCCCTTCTGTTTCCCTACTCCAGACTATAGCGCTGTTTGGACATGATGCGAGGTTCTCGCAATGAATCTCGGGGCTTTGTTCTTGTTCTTTTGTTTTGGAATAGATATTAGATAATAGATATTGTGTGAAACGCGTCGTCGAGTACACAAGAACGCAAATTTAGACACACCATTAGCATTTTCTCTCCACCTGCAGATACAGTTTCGTAGCAAAGGAGCATAGTCTAGATTCATTTTCCTATGTTGCAGCTAATCTTTTCCCCTTGTTTTTAATGATGAATACTGGCAAGCAGTTTAGAGGGAACTGAAGGGAAAATGTAGAAACATTTTGTCCACACCATGTGATAGAAAGTGTACCTTGAACTCAAAATGTCAAGGTATCCTTTTCAGGATCCTTCTCTTTTAGAATTTAATACGTAATCCCAAAGTACCTCTATCTACATTCACAGTCCAAATGATTAAGAATGACAGTATTACAAAAAAATAAATATATATATACTTATATATAGTGATCAGACTCAAGGCTAATGGGAATTCAACCATTTGGTTTGTCCATTCAAATCGCTGCTATTATGTTTTGTCCTTCAGTCTTAAGAACACTGTGCATGAAACATAAATGGGTCTATATACTGTTATAAAAGGAAAGAGGTGCACTCATACACACGCACGTAACACTTATACATACAGATCCCCACAAGCAAAGGACACCGTGCATGCCCACACACACACATCCATAAGGGATGGAGAGGGGGGCGTTTCAGAGTGCCAGGGAGAGTGATGGATTAAGGTGTCTGAGGGCTGAACAGGCCGACAGAGAGGGTGTTCTGGGATCAGTGACGCCCCCTCACCTGCCACAACCACTCAACAAAGCCCACAATCAGTGGGGCAGATTAACGAGAACGTACAGGTATGATGTGTGTACTGTAAACCTGCAAAAACATACAATTACTGTAAAACTGTCTAAATAGATAGGCGTACTGTCTTCAGATAGTAACACAATGACACACAAGAGGATACACACATACTTAGTTGAAATGAGATGGCAGCCCAGACCTTAGGTAGGTCAGCATGACACGGGGTCAAAGCCCTAACCTAAAGTAGATTATATATATGACTTCTTCCTTCCCAGTGATGTTGTGTTTTGGGAGCCAGCTTCACCCTTGGGTAACAACAATGCCAGGAAATACCTCTGTCGCCCTCCAGTGGTTTTAAGTGAGCACAGCACGCATTCAACGTCTGCTTATAGGTTAGAAATTTGCCCTAAACTACTTATATCTGATATTATTTTCCACCAAAACCTAGAAAACCACTGATGTAGACTGAAGTTCTGGGGATGAGTGGAGCAATGACTGATTATTATTTGGTCAATGTGAAAAAGTATTAGACCAAGGGAACCAAATTTAAAGCTTAAAGGGACATTGGTCCTGATTGTTCCCATGAAGTGATATTTATTTTCTTAAGACATGGCTTCCAAACGACTTCATGCAAGTTTATGCTTGATATTTTCTCTCCATAACAATGATGTAAAAAATACAAAATATAAAAAGATTACATTTGGAGATCTGTTTTGAAGTGCCACCCCTTGCCATACCCAACCGACACATTTGGTTTATGATTTTGAGGAGAGCAAAATTGTGCACATTAAATTGTAATCAGCGTTTAAGGCCTGACCATTGCTTTTACACGGTACTACAACATACATAACGACTGTATGCTGGGTCAAATGGTCAAAGTTTATATGACTTCCCTCATGGCCATGGTGGGCCACAAACTGCAATGTGTTGCTACCACCTAGTGTCCATTACTTGATATTGCATTGGAGAGGATGACCTCGCTGGTTCGTATTCCCAAGGGAATTCCCAGGGACCCTTTTCCCTCTGCTTACTCTGTATTAATGAATGTGCCATGTAGCTTTTATGAGGCTTTTGTTCAGGCATTGTGAATGTGTTATGATGTGCTATCTGAAGTGAATTGTTACCATTGTCAACGGAAAATATTCAGACTATTGGTAAAGGGCTATTTGACTGAAGAGGCTCTCAAGGCAGGAACCTGGAGAAATGGTTTGCATAAGTTCCAAATTCAGATTAACGTGTAAGTAAGCTAAGAAACACGGTTGTTATATGCCTTCTTAGATTATTTCAAGGCATATCAAATGTTTTGCTGCCAATGGGAGCTTGTGACACTGAAATGTCCCCATTCGGCCACAAGAGAGAACCCTGGGTCTAAACATTGACTCATCTCACACCCTGAATAGTGAAGTTTATTCCCTACCACCCTCTGTTGTTTTGAAGAGTGTGAAACGTCAGACAAAGCATGTCACCCATTTGTTGTGTTCGATCAGTCCACAAAGTCAAAGTCACTTTGACTTCAGGTCGCACATGTTGATGACATCAGAGGTTACAGTCTGGGTTCTCTGGTTTCTAGGTATGGTAGAAAGTTGTTTTTGAATTTGAGACCAATATGCTATATAATTGATGTGCACTTAGCAAAACCTCATTACCTCAAGTTCATCATTCACTATCTCCAATATATAAAGGATTGCGTCCGTAAATAATTTACATCTATTAACCGTCATTGCCATCATAGGATTTAAATGATGTATTACCATTTAAAAAGCACCGTGATTTGTTTTCATCCTGTGCCATCGATCATTTTATAAGAACTGGGGTCACTTCTTCCCAAATGGTGTATTTCTCATTGTTGGAGTGAACCTGTGCTGTTGCCAGCTGGTGATCCACTGGAGGTCGCCCTTGTTCTTGTATTTTGTATCTCACTAGTATCTCTGATCCTTTATCAATGTTCCACTAGAGCTGGAAAATCACAAGGCTTCCCTGGTTCTAAAAGAATGTTGACTGTTCATTTGAGGTATGGAGACTTTCCACAAAGGCCACTATTGTGTACATTTGATGCACAGTGATGTTCTGTTCTGGACCGTTAATGATGCACATTAGCTTTTTGCACATCCTGCACATATGCCCTTGAACTGTAATGTATATGTGTGTGAATCAGGTAACTGCAAACTCAGAGGACTCTTATCTCCTATTTGTTGCCTTCTCCTTTATGTACTGTATGGCCTATATATCCAAGTCCGCCTATCTAATTCATTGATGTTTTACTTTGATTTTGCTGCTGCAACAATGCAATTTCCCGGGAATTGTGATGGTTTTATTTCATCTCATGTAAAAACAATATCGTTCTGGGTCCGTTCTCTGAATCAAACACAAATCACTTTAGCCAGCCTTCGGGATGCGACATCATAATAGCTCTCTGCCTTTGATGAACCACCGTCAGACACGCCCTTTGCTCCTGACATTTGCTTTCATGTACTGGGGCTTTTGTTGGAAAATGCAAAAGCTCCAGGAATGGGGTGAGTGGAAAGAGCTGGATGGAGATGCATTCCCTCCTTCTGCTCCTCCCGCACTCCAGGTAGGGAGGTGGCTGCTAATTGGTGGATTAAATGCTGCGGCACGCATCCTAAGTGTGTAGACTCTCTGGAGAAACAGGATGATTGGCCGACGTGATTCGCTATTCCTCTCCTCTCCTCTCCTTTCCTCCACCTCTCCTCTCCTCCACCTCTCCTCCACTTCTCTGGATTTTTCACCCATTTAAGGGAAAGCACGATTATAAAACTACTAGATGAAATGACTTGGTAAGATGGATATTTGTTGCAGTCTATATGCATCACAAACCATAGTAAAGGGGGGGGGGTACATTTTCCACATTTACAGATAAATCATAAATAAATAAATAAGTAAGTAAGTAAGTAAGTAAGTAAGTAAGTAAGTAAGTAAAGATAGATAGATAGATAGATAGATAGATAGATAGATAGATAGATAGATAGATAGATAGATAGATAGATAGATAGATAGATAGATAGATAGATAGATAGATAGATTTGCTACAACATATTTCTACAACATAAATCTGACATAGGAACTATTGTATTGCTTCTGCATTCAAGGATCAAATGATCTTCGTTTCCCTCTTTTTTAAAAGTTTTTAGCCATTTGTCCCTTCCCTTTCCTGTTTGTTTGTGAATCCATTGTCCAAAACCATTGGCAATCACTCGAACATCTCTTTTGGACATGACAAATATTGTGTCCCTTGACTTGTTTGTACAGTCTAGTAGTTAAGGATAGAGATATACGTTCTTTGAGCCAGGTTGACTTCCAAATAGTATTGATCCATTTTCAGAAGTCATTTTCATTTTTACTTGAGATGAAATGACATGAATGATTTGGCGGGCAAAAGTCTTACGCAAACAACTGATGTTGCTCAAAAATGAGTTTAACTTAACTCATGCCAGCTTTTGAAGCAAGAGCAGGCATCCCTTGTTTTTTCAAATGGTGGACATCTCATTTTGAAACAAAACGATCCTGCTCAGATCATTTTTTCCCCCTTTGTTCTTCGATCTATAAAATGAAGGGAGAGGCCAGTAATCAAATGTGTTTGCGTTTGTTAGAGGTGACGTCACGTTGTAGTGACTCACGTCTTGCGTGGCTTCGTTCTTCTCTGCCAGCTACCGTCGTCAAGGTGAACGCAGCTGCTGTCCAAGGTCAGATGTTGTGATATCAGGCTATGATATCACCCCTATCAGGACTTGAGACTCAAAGTGGTGAGGTCAGCTTTAAATACACCGGCTGTTTGCCTTTTCTTTTTGTGCGCGCGCCTTTTTTACCCATGTCATTTGAATATAACATCACGGCAATGGACAAGATTGATAAAGAATATGATTAAGAACTTTGCGGTATCCCATGGCAGCAGTAAACGTAGACATGTGGATATTTTACACCGTAGGGCTGGTTTGAGACCTGCCACTTAATTAATCTTCTCCTTTAAAAGTGTACATAAAGCCCTTCTTTGTAACCATTCATTCAAAAAACTATGATCTCATACTCTGAGTAGGTCATTGGCATTGATTTACAGTATGGTAGGATTTGCATTTTAATACATGTGTAGAAACTATGAATGAGCAATTTAGATCCGTATTCTATTTTTGAACACTTTGTTAAGTGCAGGGTTATGTGAGTTGTACTCTATTTTAATTGGGGGAATTTATAAATGATGTTAATAATGATTTGTTATACACACACACAAACCCCATCCAAGAGGCCAGCTGTGTAGGCTTAACTGAAAGGTCGGGTGGCATTGATCGGTATAAATAAGTTATGAAGCTAATGGAACCAGTGGGACACAAAGATGTAAATACAATTACCTGCTTGTCAATTGCGTGTGTGTGTGTGTGTGTGTGAAAATGTGTACATTTATTGTAGTATATGAATACCTTTACTAGGCCTTTTTTATTATAATGTACCCTGTAGTATGTGCAGTAAAGTATAGCATGAAACATCCAAACAATTTGGTGCAACAAATTTTGCCACATTTTTCTTTGTGTTTTCCAGGCTTATCTTTACCTATTACTTCACGCCACTTGTGACAAAAAGACATGTAATATACATCAAAGCAGGTGTCACACCATGAAGTTTGTGAAGTGATTTAACGGGAGTAGAAAGTAGACAAATAGCACTGAATCAAGTCATCCCTGTTCCCAGCTCTCCTAGTGTCCTTTCCTCCTGACTCTCTTTCTGTACTTATACCAGCCTTGACAGGGGTGATACTATCCTGCAAACCTTCTTTGGCATCTTGCTGCTGGACGCCACACAACTGTCTTGACTGACTTTTCAGTACTGATCAGCAGTTATGGAGTTATTGAATTCTTCCGATCACAAGAGCAAACCTGGAGACCAAACATAAAGCCCAACCAGGTCATCCATCTGGGAGACTGTATGTTGGACTAAAGGGGATTATTGGGCTTCCCCTTCATTGGATGTGACCAACCTGTTAGAATAAAGTAATAAACATCATAAATGAGTGGTTTGAGACCTGCCACACATCTGGGTCATTAATATTCTTAACATAAAGCCTTTCTTTGTCCTTTCTCATACTGTGAGTATCTATGATCTCATACTCTGAGTAGGTCATTGGCATTGATTTACAGTATGGTAGGCCTAGGAAAAACTGGCCGTATATGTAATTAAATTATCCTCACCTTGCCTTTTAATAAATGCATAGAAGTGAGCAGTTACTCACAGTACTCATTTTAACATTCTCTTAAAGATACTGTGATAAGGCTTCAAGCCAGAGACTATGGCTTTATAATCAGCATTACTACTTTAAGCTGTATCAAACTAATGGCAGACAATTAGCATGTATAGATCACACTGAGTGTGCGGTGAGAGCTTTGTGTTTGTATGGATTATAGCTGAGCATGTGTATCGAGCGTACATGTGAGAAAATGAGCATATTAAATTGCTCTAATTTGAGATCTAAATTGGAGTATCTAAATTAGAGTATCTAAATTAGAGAATCTAAATGGGAGAATCTAAACGGGAGAATCTAAACGGGAGTATCTAAATGAGAGTATCTAAATGGGAGTATCTAAATGAGAGTATCTAAATGGGAGTATCTAAATTAGAGAATCTAAATGGGAGTATCTAAATGAGAGTATCTAAACGGGAGTATCTAAACGAGAGTATCTCAATGGGAGTATCTAAATGAGAGTATCTAAATGGGAGTATCTAAACGAGAGTATCTAAACGGGAGTATCTAAATGGGAGTATCTAAATGAGAGTATCTAAATGGGAGTATCTAAATTAGAGTATCTAAATGGGAGTATCTAAATGA
>OMOT01041812.1:0-12960 GCA_900312575.1 Acanthochaenus luetkenii | reverse complement strand
CAGTGTTATCGACCAAATTTACGCTGTGGTCACATTTTATTATTCATAATTGTGTTATTCTCACTCATTCCTTAAGTAGATAAATACAGAGCAAATTGCGGTTCATGAACTCATTAAGGAACGCAACTTCTTGCTCTTCATTAAGTGACAATTCCATATTATGCGGGACGGGTGACAGTCTTAGCAGTGATACCATATATGATATATCCTCGGTAACAGACTAACTGTGCTGAAGGTTCTTACCCCTAACCGTCTGGAGAACTCAGTCTGTATTTTCACAAAGCCGTGGGCAAAGAGAGAATCAACCAATCACAGTCTGTCTTTACTGTCTGTGGGCACAAAACCTTGAAAAAAAATGTGTATGAATTATTTCAAAAGTGGAGTCGGCTTCTATTAAATATATATTTTCAATTACATAATGAATTTATAAATAATTTATATTGGGGGGAACAACTTTACGTTTTTCAGAAGTTGGACTCGTCCCATCCGACACCCCCCAGGATCTGCGCCCCCTGCCCTCTAACAATCTCACCAATGCATCTGCAAGGCAATGTGTATCCAGTGGTATTCTCCATGTTTAATAGAATCTGTTCTATTTTTAGATGGAGCCAAATCCTATTTGTTTTTCCCTGTCTCAACAAAACCCCTAATCTCTGCAACACAGTTAAACAGATATAAAAGGAGCAATCTTATCAACAGTGCTGCGTAAATACCTTGTCTTTTCCCTTCAAACTTAAATGTTTGTGTATGATGAATATATGATATAAACTGGAGACAAAGTATTGCAACTGTTTGATGATGCAGTTCTATATTAATCTCTTTCATGTCTTACTGGAAATAAGGTGTAACATCTGGCAAATGATGTATCATGGCAAATAACAGTCTTTGAGGCAGTTTGTAATTATATTTATTTTATTAATAGATTTTTCTTTATGGATGTCTGTGATATCTCATTGGCATTTCATTATATTTGAGTCTTTCACTGTACATTATTCATTCAAAGGAACCATTCATAGGTCTTATGATTAACATTCTTTCATCGATCTGTCATCTGCTTCTTTTGACAGTGTAAAAATCCTGTAATGCTCTAAGTGAGATGCTCACCTCTAAAAGGACAAAGGTTAAATAAGGATCCAGAAAGTGGAGAAAACAGAAGTAAGATTAAGTCCTTCTGGTGAAATGTCCCATTCACCCAGAGAGAATGTGCTTGACAAACGAGGCGTAGTTGATGCACCCATTGGCATCCTCCTGTCCAGCCATCAGTCTGTCCACCTCATCTTCTGTCATCCTCTCTCCCAGGGTGGCCAGCACGTGACGTAGCTCTGCTCCCATGACGGTGCCATTGCCCTCCTTGTCGAAAACCCGGAGCCCCTCCACAAAATCTTCAAAGTTACCTTGGTCTTTTATACGGGAGATGTGTTGCAGCATTGGCAAGAAGGTCTCAAAGTCTACCAGTTTAGCGTTCATGTCCTCTGGCCGTGGCTTGCCAAGAACTTTAAGCACATCTGCATTGGTAGGGTTCTGTCCCAGAGCCCGCATCACATCCCCACACTGGGCATATGTGATCTTCAT
Source organism: Acanthochaenus luetkenii (assembly GCA_900312575.1). NCBI lineage: Eukaryota > Metazoa > Chordata > Actinopteri > Beryciformes > Stephanoberycidae > Acanthochaenus > Acanthochaenus luetkenii. The sequence goes on along the minus strand of OMOT01041812.1, from coordinate 11,388 downwards.
TTCCCCGGTGGGTGTGCGATCGAACAAGGTGAAGGCCTCCTTGAACTCCTCAATCTGGTCAGCGGTGTACTCAAGAGTGATGTTTTTGGGGTCGAACTCAGGTTCCTTGGGGGCCTCAGGCTGGGGCTCTGGGGCTGGGGCTGGCTTGGCAGCTGGAGCTGGAGCTGCTTCCTTCTTGGGCTCTGGCTTTTTGGGCTCAGGTTTCTTTGGTTCAATCTTCTTGGGCGCCATGCTGTTAAGGGATTCAGAGGTGAATTGGTGTTGTGCGTCTGTCTACTTGTTGAGGAACAAGCAAGAGTCTGGATGGATTGAAGGTGATTCTGTAGCACAGAGCCATGGACTCTCCTAAAGCTTTTATATGTGCTTAGTCTAGGGAGAGGAGATGGAGCCAGATATCCAAAGGCATGCTATAAAAGGAAGAAACCTGAAATAGATCCCCCTGTGAGTGATGTCACCATGAAGTATTGTTCTCAGCTGCTATCATCTAGGCAACTGGGCTATTTACTGTCATTAGAGAGGGTCCAGTTGCATTAGGCAAAAAATGTTCTGTCTCACTGATGGACAAAGGGATCAGAGCACAGCCAATGCATCAGCAGATGAGAGACGGTGACTAAAATAACTTGGCTCGCTAACTCTTGAAAGGCTGGGAATTAATGCTTTCAGGAACATTAGTTTTACCCAGAACTTTGATCTAACTCCCTCGAGTATCTGAGATATTTTTTTGACAAACCAAGAACGCTTGTGATGAAGAGCTGTCAAATAAAAAATCACTGTCCTCTATATCAGAAGTCTTGGGAGTGTTCAACACCATGTGACCCGTATAAATATAAATGTTCCTAATGATGAAAAGTGTGCATCTTCTTTTGAGAGAATAAGATGATAAGGCTTGAAGGAAATGCATTCAAACTCATTCAGCCTCCTGGTAAAATGCTCTTCTAATATAATATATCAAATGAAATCATCCATGGTCATCTCCAACATGATACACACAACACTGCTTTTAGAAACAAAATAAGACTTGTTACATAATGTTTCTCCCATGGATGAAGGACCAAAGGAGCCAGTAGACTGACAAAACATTTAAAAGTTGAATAAGCACAATTATGAAACATTGGTAATACTCAAGAAAACAGGATACATGTCTGTATGTGTTTGTATGTGTGGTCTGTGTGTGTGTGTGTGTGTGTGTGTGTGTGTACATGCATGACACACACACACACACACACTGTAGCCTAAGATCATTATCTCCCTTCTCTTTCCTTTTGAGGTTGCATGGCTAGCAGAATTTACAGCTCATTTGTTCTCTTTGGTGTGTGTGTATGTGTACGTTTGTGTGTGTGTGTGTGTGTGTGTGCGTGTGGCTGTGTCTGACTGAGAGAAAGAACGAGACCTACAACTGACGCCAAATGGAATATGCTAAAAGTCCATATATAAGGCATCAGGTATTTCCCTCATGCCCAGTATAAGAAATATTGAAAGTGGTTCATTGTGTCATACCTCATTTACTGCTCATGATCACTTTCATTTTGTGCACCAAAAGTTTCAAATCAATCCAAATATGACAATCATACTGCTACTCTGCCAAGAACAAGAAAAAATCATCACGTCCATGGTAACTTCAAGGTTAAAGGTACAATCCCTGATTGATGGAATTGCACCCCCTATCGACATTGCATCATCCACTCTGTGTGTGTAAACATTGTGCTGGAAGGACGGGGGAGGGGCAGGGTACCTACGGTGGCAGAGAGTGGAGCTACATTAGAGACGGTGGCAACTGACCATCTAAAAAGATAACGTTAGCCGTAACCGGGACTGTCGGACAGCTACTGATCCTCCATCTACAACTAAGAAACAGCACACGGAAATAAACGCATCATGATAGGGCGGCACGGTGGCTCAGTGGGTAGCACTGTCGCCTCAGAGCAAGAAGGTTGTGGGTTCAAATTTCACCCCGGCCCTTTCTGTGTGGAGTTTGCATGTTCACGTGGGTTTCCTCCGGGTGCTCCGGTTTCCTCCCACAGTCCAAAGACATGCAGGTCAGGTGAACCGAAGACACTAAATTGCCCATAGATGTGTTTGTGTGTAGTATGTACATGACGTAGTACATGTAGTATGTATATGATGTAGTATATCAATATAGTATGTATGTAGTATGTATATATGATGCAATGTAAAGCCCTTTGAGACATGCTTGTATAAAAGGGTTATATAAATAAAACATGATTGATGATCATTCCCTGCAATGGATCAATACTGACTCAACATTTGTCTAATGAAGTGCACACAAAAAACGGTCTAAACGGTTTTCCAGTGACATAAGAGCTAGCTACAGTCTTGCTACTCTAGTAAGTGAACTTTACCATGCTAGTTTAGGGTGACCAGACACCCCGGTTTGCCGGCATCAGTCCCCAGATTTGGTGCTTTGTTCCCGGCTGGCACTATCCCAGACATCCCCCTCTCTGGACGGCATCACTATTACCAGAGGAGGACTGGTGATTGGTCATTTTTACCTCAGGGCCACGGGATGAACATAGCCCTGTTTGGACGGGATTAGTATTGCAGGACAATGTTGGCAATGTTATTTCGTAACGTTACATTGCCAGTCTGTGATTTTAATGAACGAACGGATGGCATAGCTTATATGTATTACTTAAATTGTGTGCATCATTCCTGTTCGATTCCAGAATGCATCTGTACAACATTAGTATTACTAGAGGAAGTCTGGACATTTTGCAGTAATGATTTTACCACAGTGATTTCAATCCAATGTGGATGACACTTGTCCCTGTGGGAGTATTTAGTTACCAAAAACTTTTTTTCAATTTGTGAATTCTAGTACCATCCGCGGTAGACATATTCTGGAATTTGATGGGAATGATATGCTCCCCTAGTAATTTATGGGAGTAATAAAGTAATACATATATGCCCTCCGGACTGTTAATTAAAATCACTGACATGTAATGTTCTAAATTACGTTACCAACATTGTCCTGTAACACTAAACCCGTCCAGACAGGGCTTACCGCGCCAAGTATTTGTCATTTATGAATCACATCAGCTACTGAGCAAGGTTAGCTTTTGCTAAAAACAAACTGTTGACATTCTTTGTGATTCTTCCTGCACATTCACGAGAGGATGCAGATGAGCAACTCGGGCATCTGACCAATTCAACACGAACTTTAGAGCAGGAAGGTTTTGTTCCGTGACGATTGCCACTGGCTGGTGGGTAGTGGAGCAAGGGGAGAGGAGGCTTAAAGCATTAGTCTTCCTGTTTTCTTTCAAACTTACCTAACATGCCTTTATTCAATAGACTACTATTGACTACTAGTCTTTTCATCGATCCCTAAGTCATTAAAAGAACTGACCATTGTCTGTTTATGTTGAACAGAAATGTTTTAACTCAGACCTCCAACAATTTACAAGAATTGATTATATCTCATTTCCAAAAGCTTGTCTGATCACTAACTGAATAAAGAGAAACTTTTTCCTTCTCTTGACACACTGTTTAGTTTCTTTCATTGAGCGGTCAAAGACACCGAGCTTATAGTTGCTCAATCAAACATGACATGCTCTCTGGGAGAAAAAAATTCAAACCCACTATTGCAATCCTTGATACATTGATGCCAAGGTAATCTGTTCTAGTTTGTGTACATCTTTGGACAAGCACTACTGCGAAACAATAATGATTGTTACATGGTAATAGGATGAGAATGCTTGACCTATCATTGTCCCATATGTGTACACCTTTATTACCGATGTACATTCTAGGGCAACTCCCATGCATGCAGTATAGTCAGTAAGGCTTGAGTTCTCTTGAACTGAGCTTTAAGGAATTCATGTTCATGATGTCATTTTGATATGCAATAAAACTATGGGCCCTATTTTGGTGAATCAATGGTGCTGACACAAGGCGGGGTCAATGGCGCAGTGTTTGGCGACTGACTTTTGGTACATTCATGGCAAGAGGCGTGCAGCACAGTTAGAAACTGGGTAGGATTAGGAGCAATACATTATCAGGTGGGTGTGCTAGGGGCTGGCGTCAGTCATGGCTAATCAAATCAGCTCTTCTCATTCCCTTTAAAAGCAGTGCCTCCCCACCATGACGTACTGACAGTTTAATAATGATGAGGAGAGTCCAGACCGCCTTCTCCCAAGAGTTAACTGATGTCCTTGTCCGTGCAGTGTAGAGTCGCAAGGCGTGAATACACAGCACCCCAAACATGAATATACGCCACCCTAAATGTGCTGCCAAGGGCGGACGATGTCCTTATTTAAATTCTCTGAGCATGGAGATATTGAAAGCCCAGTCACAATTTTTCATGCATAATGATGTGCAGGAAGACATTGATTCACACAACAACCACTTGCGCAGTTACAACTAAATTTGTAGTACAATAAAATATGTGTCCTATATTTTGCTGGTTGCTAGTAGTTTCTTTTACTTAAGTGATTAATAAGATTGCATTAAATTAGTAATATTTGGCTACATTTACATGAGCACAATAATGTGACAACTGACAATACTGTGAGTAAAGCAATAGTCTGTTTAAGCAGTTTACATAATTGCATAAACTTACAACTCTCCATAATAATCCTGTTGACATGACTGAATTATTTAGTTTGATTATCCAGAGAGAGTAATTTTGTTAAAAAAATAACTTGTTTTCTGTCCCAGGCCGTCATACATACTGTACTACAAGCAGATAGGGATGACAGATATTGGTAAGAACCACCACTTAATCTATCCCAGTACATTACTGGCATTATTGCCTTAATCGCATTCAAATCATATTTTTGATGTGCAAGTAAACGTGTGTACTGGTTGAATAATTTATAATAAAGTGAAATAGGCAAGCATAACATATAGTGCATTCAGAAAGTATTCAGACCCCTTCATTTGAGGCACCAAAATATGCATTGCGATTCGGTCCGGTAGGTACCGGTCGTACGGGAACCGGTGCCATAGTGGTACTGAGTTTCGGGGACCCAACTCTACACACAATACCCCATAATGACGAACCGAAAACTGTTTTTTTTAGGTTATTAAAAATAAAATACTGAAATATTACATTTACATAAGTATTCATACTCTTTGCTATGACACTCAAAATTGAGATCAGGTGCATCCTCTTTCCATTGATCATCCTTGGCATGAAAATCGGGCTCCATGAGTTGTCCCTACCTAAACCGAGTCATTGCCTTTAAAAAAAAAGTGTTTCCCAGTAAATGTATGTGTGTGTGTGTGTGTATGCGTGCGCGCGTGAGTGTGCGTACGTACATGTGCATTTTTAGTTCTTGTGTAGGTCTTTAGAGTGTTTGTTTCTATCTGTGGGAGCAGGCGAGGAGAGGGTGGGTAGAGATGGCAATCCCTTAATCCCTGAGATAAGGGTTGGAATGGGGTCAGGCAGGCCAGTGGTCTGCCGGGGCTAAAAAAAGAGAGTGATTGAGACAGCAGTTACATTCCTCAAAGGGTGTGACTCAGACAGTAAATATCTTGTTTTGTAAACTGGCTAAAAAAGGAAGCAGCCCTGAGCCTGTTTTCCCCTCTGGGACCCTTTTGACTAGGTTGTATATGGAGTTCTTCTGCTCACCTCATTTACAGTAGTTGTGATCAGAATACCATAACTGGATACAACCATGAATGTGCGACAACATCTCTGATGAGGTTATTTGACTATTGCATATTTTGTATTTGAAAAAGTCGAAATCTAATTACTACATTATAGTGCATGCATCAGGAGATCTTCGTCATCTCCATATGAAGAACCAGACTATAAGTCAACATTCAAGTCTCGCTAAAAGTACTATGAATTCATGGAATCTACAGGTTGTTAAGGATTTATAAACAGCTAGCACTCATCCGTTGAAGATTTGATTATGTGAGTTATTTGATGCTTAAATACGCGTAGTGGTTCCCCTTTCTGCGGATACCAATTCATGGGACTTTTTTCATAGAAACTACCAAACAGATACAGCACTGGTTTTCTCCAAGTGAATTGGCTGATCTGGGAGGGGAAGAGGAGGAATTTCTATATTTTTATGCAATTCTAGAGTGTAGTGAACATGTATGAGTCTACTGATAGTCTCGTTTTAATGGAATGACTGATACAGGAACCAGCTTGCAGACATCTGTGTAAACAATTTAATTAAGACCATGTTTGATGAATTATAGCTGGTGAAGGCACTGCCTGTTCTAATACTTCAGTTTCTTAATTACACTAGACATCCATGTGTTCATTCTCCTTGCCCACTGCATCCTCCCCTTGCTCTTTCCCCCCGCTTACAATGATAGAAATTGAAAAACTACAAAAGGGAAAGTGCATTTCACACTCTACTGAAGCAAAGCAAGCAATTTTAAATTAATCAAAACATAATACGTTTACAAAATGCTAAAGATGTGCTGTATATGAAACGAGGAGAGTCAATGTGTGATACTCAGCCATCTGTTTTATATTTCAATATTTAAAATAGCTGTAGCCCAAAATTCTAATTGCAGCGGAATTACATTTTGAGTTAACATTTTTACAAATATTTACAGTAAAATAGTGTAATGTATGAAAAGTTTGGATACAAATTATTGTAATTATTATTTTCAAGAAAATGTAATTAGCAAATGTTCCATTTGGACACCCAAATAACAGACTATTACTGTCTCTGCAAGAAATTCAAGTGAACAGGACTTTACAGTATGTCTTTAATTTATTCAGTTCAGTTCAGTTGATCTGAACGTTTGTCATTAAAAAGGTACACCATCAATAAAGCCAAGCATTAAATGTTACTGTCAACACTCACTAATAACAATAGCATTGACAATGCACTGAACCTTGAAACTGATAGGAGGAACACATTTCATGCTCAAGATCATCATCATATGTGATTTTTTTTTTTTTTTTCTTCCTTTGAGAGACCCATCACATACACCAACCCAGTTCAGAGATCATAATAATAGTAATAGGTGTCCCAGTCTGATTGGCAAAATTGGAGCACATTAAACTGTCAGTGGAAAAAGCTGCTGGATGCCTGCCTTTTGCTGAAATTGCATGATAGAGGTAAGATGACATACGATATGAATAAGTGTACAAGATTCGGAAATTAAATTAGAAAATGCTGTGGGGTGGGTTTCAGGATAAGCAAATAGCAATGAAAATGTTTATGCAGTTTAAACTCTCTTGTAATTCAGTACAATTTTAATATGACAATTTATTCTACTGGTCAATTTTTAGTCTTGTGTATATATTTTTCTCTGGCACACTATAAATCAACCGTATGTAGAGGGTCCCATGTCTGCACCAAACAATAGCTGCGAGATGACAGCACAATTACCACATCACATCCCCTCTCCCCGACTTGTCCTCCTGTACTAAGAATGAGGACTATGCTTGTGTCTCACAAGCCTGGCTTGGAATTCTGAGGGGGAGATTAGTGACGTTTCCAAGCTATTCTTGCCCCCTATTCTCTACATCCCTTTAGCTTCTCCTAAGAGCGGGCCTTGGCTCGGTAGCAGAATCCTCTCCTGTTCTGCTGGATTGGTCTATTTCTGACGCGCTTCTGAGGCTGTGTTTGGAGCGTGTCCCTGAATGGCTTGTACCTGTTCCCACCAGCACAAAGGCTTATGAGATGTTTTTCACAAAGCTTGCCAGGCGCTTTTCTCAGCTGGAATGCCCGTATGTTTACTTCAGACCCTTAATCCTGGCAAAAGTAGACCAAAACATTATGTTGCCTTTAAGGTGCTGTCGGAAAGATCAGCTTCTACACCACAACAGGGGCTAGTTAGTAGGCGTCATGTCCACAGGAATATTCGGTTTAGACAACCTAGCCTTTGCCCATATATAGCCTCTATATGATTTTCTCGTTCTGTTGGACCTGATGATCGTGAAGTTGTCCAGGCTGACCTCGACATCTGAGTTTTAGTCCGTCATCGGTTTAGTTGCAGAGGAAATACTAATTTGCAGTCAATGGAAAATCATGCTAGGACTATAGGCTACACACGTTAAACAATATAGCAGGTCACCTCAGGTGTAATACAGTTCATGCAATTTCCCCAATGACATACAGTTTTATGGCCTTTGTAGCGCCCCATATTGGTCGATATTATAAACACAACAACATATTTTAACATGTTCACCAAGTTTCATGATGATTGGATCGGTCATGAGGTTATAACTATTTAGCTTACAGGCCAAGCCTCCTCACAGCAAAATGTGAAGTTTGGCTGCGCATTTGCTGTTGGGCTGACACAAGTTGTTTAGCTCAGGCTCTTCTATGCTTGGTAACAATGGAATCAGTAGGGCGTCAAGTTTTTATTCATACCCGACAAGGCAGCATGAAGTGAGCAGATAATTTTTCCAGCTGTGTTGTAATGATATTGTCCGTTGCATTTTGAGGGCTTTTATTTTGGAACATAAATATTTTGATTATGGCTTCTCAGACATTGTTTGGACAAAATGCATTTCGGAATAATAATAATAATAATTCTGTCAGCAATAATTTCGAGTATCAACCTTCCGGACCCGGGGACGGGACCGTCGGTGACAACATGTAATTCAACCTTAATTAGTTGGCAGTATAAACTTTATTTAAATGACAACATTACATCAATATATATAGATAGTTCACATCTAAGCAAATTCTCTTAACAAGCCACTAAAAGACACTAAAAGGCATGTTACCGGTAACTAAACAACATGCCGTTGTTTGTTATGCATCAATATCTTTGGCTATTTTTTAGAACTAGACCAGTGGTTTTCTATGTCAAGGTCAACTCTCAATTTCAAAGTCAAATCTCAAGGCACGCCTACTAAGTGTAGTCAGAATTATGTTGAATATTATCATTATATTGTATTCACAGTGAACATAGATGGGTGTCATATTTATAGACAATATATTAATGCAAATGGAGGTGGAGTAGCAATTTATGTTCAGAGCCAAATATCAGTAAGAGTTTGAGAGGATCTAGGGAGTATAGGAGTTGAAATAATTTGGCTACAAGTCCAACTGCCTTATCTAAAGACAGTATTTATTGGGTGCTGTTATAGACCACCAAATGCAACGATAATGTATATGGATCAAATATGTTAAATGTTAGATAGAGTATGTAATATAAATAATGAGACTTATTTCCTGGGTGATTTAAGTATTGATTGGAATTGAAAGTATTGTGCTCTCCGAAATAAGTTAATTGCTCTTGCAGATGCATGTAATTTGTTGCAGAGCTGATGGTTTATAGATTAAATTTGTACAAAGAGTTATGCTCAAAATAAATATCCATTCCAGTAGGCTCTAGTGATCATAATCTAATTGCAATTGGTTCCAAAATCTGTTAAAACAAATAATATATATTTGCCACCAATGCGATGTATGCAGACGACTCCACAATATATAAATCAGCACATACAGTACATCTTAAGTTAGTAGGGTTTTAAATGAAGAATTAAAGTCAATAGAAGAATGGGTAACGGTAAACAAATTGGTTCTTAATATAGAAAAGATCAAATGTATGGCATTTGGTTCAAAATGTTCATTAAAAGACGCACTAATTTTACACTTAACTATAGGATATATATAGCAAGAAGTTATTAGAGATCACTATTGTTAGTAAAATGTCAAATAGATTAAATGGTAGTAAAAATGGGCAGAAGCATGGCTGTTAGAAAACATTGTAGGAAATGTGAACAGGTTACAGGTAGCTCAGAACAAAGCTGATCGTATTGCTCTTCACTGCCCGTATCGAACAAGAGTAAGTACAATGAATAATCAGTTGGGGTGGTTAAGTGTAAAAAGCAGGTTGCATTATTCTCTAGTGTTCTTTATTAAAAATATCATCATAACTAAAACTCCAGTAATACTTTATAGTATCCTATCGTTTTTATCATCATTATTCAACCAGGCAGTCATCCGAGTCATCTGAGGGTTGTTTTCTGTTGTCTCAGTGTAGAACTAGTTCAATATAGAAAACAGTCAATTATCGATCAATGATGGCATGGAATTAATTACCACGTTTTTTAATTTCAGAAAGTAACACCATATGTTTTATTAATTTCAGTCAGTAAGTAACTAATGGCACCCGAATTTAGGTTCGAGGATTATCTTAGCGTAAACATTTCATTTACTGCACTCTTACTTCAGAACACACAGTACAAGCCTCGGTGTTTAAACGGTGTAATTGTACGTGCATGCCTTTTGCATGGCTTTCTGGGTACAGGCTCAGGGGAAAGTTTGACCCCTAACAGTTTCCCACAAGGTTAGTGTGCCCTCCCCACCATGTTCATCCAATAGCCCCATACATCAACAGTGACAGTGTGAAAATTAATTCCATGCGAGATCCAGAGCCATTGATGCTATCCTGCTAACTGGCAAGTCTAATCAGAAATCGGCTGTTAAAACAGAGTCCTCAACAAAGACGCATTGTATGCGAGGGTTAATATTAAAGGAAATGTTAATGTCAGAATGGCTTGCTTTTCTCTCTGCCCCTTTCTAAGTAGCGTAAATGCTATATGTTGAAAATTAAAGACAAAGACAAACAAACCATATCTGTAGAATTACAGTAAAACATCCAACCACTCAAACACCAACATAGCAATTGTTCACTTTTTGAACTGAATGGGTGGTTGGGTAGCATTTTAAGAATAGATATTTAAAATAAATAAATTTGGATCTACCATATGTCGTTGGATATGATCTTGGTCTTATAGACAGACCAACAGCATATCCAAGTTCTAATTCTTAAAGGAGTTGGATCATTCTGTTTCATTATGCCATTAGGTATAGATCTTTCATTTTGATATATGGTGAGCTTGTTAACTTCAGATCATAATGCTCACGTAACTTTTCTATTTCATTGGGTAGTTTGACCTCGATCGTGTCCTCCTGCAGGATAGGTGTTTCTGTATGTAATTATGAGCATGTTTAAATATAATTGAGCTAAAGGCACACCTCAATTTCCCCCTCTGTAGTAGTGATACCATGCTTAAGGCTAATTGATCAATTGGAATCATCAATTTAAAACACAGCTGCTATTTTGTTTTTCAAAAAGTGAATGAAAAAAAATAGAATCCATACAATAAACATTTGTTTTGAATCAAGAGCAGACCCCTAGTGCTTCTAAATGGGTTATGGGGTGGTCACTAGTCAATAATTGCTAATATGTGTGTAGATAAGGTTCTAATAACTGAAGCTTACCTTTTCAAAGAAATGGTATGATGATCACCAACCACTGGCTTCTTAGACAGACAGACAGACAGACAGACAGACAGACAGACAGACAGATAGATAGACAGATAGATAGATGAGATGTCCTACAAAAGTAATGGTTGAGAGATACAGGGGAAGAGAAAGAGGAGGAGCAGGCAACATTCCAGCCTTCAGTAACCTTGATGACACCCTTCATTAC
>OMOT01041801.1:0-12246 GCA_900312575.1 Acanthochaenus luetkenii | reverse complement strand
GGGGGGGGGGGGACAATAATCAGTGGCAATGTTTCAATTTACTGTGAATGTCAACTTACTTCTGAGTGACACAGTAACCTTTTCTGTTGTCATTCCAATAATCTGCATTTTTGTAATACGTGTGGAGTCGAGGGTGAGTTTTTTTTACATTAACATCTACTACGTTCAACGGCAACACCTTCACTCAAAATGTGTAAATACAATAAAAGTGTTGTTATTGACATTTTATGATGCAAAAATAATATTTGTGGGTGTGCTACATGTAGCAGTGGGGCTCTGCTGGTGAGATTGTGCCTGCAGGGCCTTTCTACGTACGTCATGTGATAACATCACTAAGGGACCCGTGTCAATACTGATCTGCAGGTCCATTTTGGCTTCTCTGAGAGCCACTTCAACGTCTCAATAACACTCTGCAGAACAGAATAAGCTCAAAGCAAACAGAGGCTTCAGGCTTTTGGATCAGGACATGTGCCTAAAAGAGGACGGCTGTCTGTTATATCAAATGTAAAGCTAACCAAAGCTGTGTATCTATGTGACTGGTATCATTAACTATTTGTAACGCTGATCCTAGTCATCACCAAAACACCACGCATACTGAGGCTTGATTTCTGTCTGAAATGTAATGGGTTGATCAGTGAGCCCAGTCCTCTGAAGTTTGCAAATTATCTCTAGCACATAGAAGTCACGCACTATTGATATTTTCCAATATTTTGGCCATCAAAGAACCTCTGTTTTATCTCTGGTGAGTTGATTGACACACCAATATTGATGTGATCAGCTCTGACTTACAGATGAATGCAGTGTCTTTCAAACCCAATGTTTGGAGCCCATTCGTCACTCAGTTATAACCACAATTCAAACCATTATCAACCCATTAGATAAGACAAACAACAAGCGCAAAGCTGCTCTGCAGTACATAATGTACTCTACTCCTCTAATGAGCAACATTAACTGAACTATAGAGAACATCGTGGACATTTCCAATTGAATCCTGCTATTAGGGCTTTGAGGGTAGAACAGGCATATATTGACTGATATTGATGTTCCCGGGTAATTATCGTAACCAGTAAGGGTTCCCAATATGCTTGGAAATGGAACCATCATTGTGCTCAGGCACATTATTTCTACAGACTGATTTAACAAAGTTCCCATCATATCTAGATCTTAGACTGACAGATCTCATATAAATTACTGATGATGGGCTCTATGTACCTTTGAAAATCAATATGTTTATGTACAATTCTGTCATCAGTATGGTTTACATTATATAACCAGATTGTAATTATTATTATTTTTCAAGATAAAAGCACAGAAAGCTACACAGAATTGGGGAGATTCAACCCACATAGACGTCAAGAAGGGCTCATTTCTTCAACAGAGTCACATGCACATCCCGCCCACAGTTGCCCAAATTCCAAACCCCTTAATTTCGGATGATTTGGTTTGTCCCATGTCTGTTGGGTTTCTATCTCGCCCACAGGCGCTCTTCGGTGCCACTTGTGCCAGCTGAGGGTATTTTTAGAAATCGCCCTCTTCAAGTCAAGCGGAGCTGAAGGAAGTTAATACACCTTCCACTACAAAAGTGGGTCACTCGCTGTGTATTATTTCACAAGCTCTTGCCATTTTGCTGCCCCGTTATCTCTACTGCCTGCGTCTTTACCCTGAGGGAGGACTGTTACTGTCAGAGGAGGCGGGCAGGGAGCGGATGCATATGACACCCCATGGAAATCCATGACCAGATTTATCAAACACAACTTGACTTTAATGAGCATGTCGGCCTACGTGTCAAATTGTCCCGTGCATCCTCATACATCTAGAGGAGGGAAGGTTGACCTCCACTGTCATCCGGGACCACTGAACACACAAATCGCCCAGTTTCTGCCAGATTCACGAAACATCTACGTTACTCCCAACGTCTGTTCTCAACGCCATCGTCCTTAGCACTGCTTGCAGGCTCGCACTGCGCCCCAAATGTCTCCTCTGCCGCCTTAGCTAGCCCACTTGCTTCCGGTAATTTGCAGAGATGGTTTGCTGTGATACCCTGAAACATAAGAGGATATGATAAATGTTGTCTGGGTGTGGCTGGACCCACGGACTACGACTTCTGGTGGTTTGTGCTTGAGGAGACAGCATAGAGTGACATTATTCAAAGGGCTTGGTCTCTCTCTCTCTCTCTCTCTCTCTCTCTCTCACACACACACACAGTCTTTCTCTATCACTCTTACTCTCAATTTATCACTCTGGCTTCCTCATTCCTCTCTCTCTCCTTCTCACTCTCCCCACTTGAGGTGTGTGTGTGTGTGCAGACAGATTGTAGTAAAATGGCTGCCGCTGAGCCCACTGGTTTCTGTTGTGTAGCTTGTTCCCCTCTCTCCTAGGCCGAGCGCTAGCAGCAAGGGCCCAGGCAGAGGTGTGTCTCGGGGCTGAATTCGTGCATCTCACCAGAGAGGTCATGGATGCCATGAACTCACACGGCATCATCAGACCAGCCCAGCAGGGTGGCAGGGGAGGGGAGCTGAGCGGACCCGTTCGATTGCAGCACATGTATGTTTGCTGGGAAGCAGAGCCACAATGTGCTATCTGTCAAATATCTGGAGGTGGGGATCAAGTTTTTTTTTTGGGTCATTCCTTTCTGGAGTGAGATTTTTTATTTATTTTTTAAACCACCTATAGATCAAACATCCCAGCTTCTCAGCATCTGCTCGTCTCACAATTAATTTAGTCTCAGAATGTGATCATGAATAGGTTTGTAGTCTAGTGAAAAAGAGGTCTCATAAATAGGTTTAGTGGAATCCAATGGTATTATAGAGGGTTCAACTCACGAACCCTTATCAGAGAGCTAAAATACCGTTGCCTCTACCTACTGCTGCAGAGGTATTATAAAAACATGGCTCTGCAGTGGCTATGTGTGCGGTAGGTGCAGTCTGTTAAAATGTCATATGTGTCAGGGACCAATAAGAAATACACATCATCTTTAATATGTTTGCCGTTTGGCTCTTTCTGCTGTATCGTGATAATCTGACACCCTTTGTAAGATGTAGGCCGTGACCAGTCAAGCAGGTTGAAACAGAAAATCAAATCAAAGATCTTTCAAAAGAAAAGGGAAAACACTACCATACACGGCTCGAGCACTGTGTATGGCATGGATGTGATGCTTCGTTCTCAGAAAATATCACAAAAAAATAAATCTAATGAAAATAGTTAATATGCCACTGGAAGAAGAAGAAAAAAAAGGATGGTTAATTGCTATTGTTCTTTTCAGCCAGGAGAGCTGGTTTTCCCCATGCAGTACATCCCTGCTAAAAGGCTGCAAAACACCCAGACTACTCCCACATTTATACTGAACAGTTGTGATAGGCCTGTTGACGTGATTGCGATAATAAGCCTGTTATAAAACGGTTATTAGCCTATGGCATGCTTTACACAGTAAGGCCTGCACATTGATCGTGTATTGCTGGAACACAGAATTAATCAACACTTACCTCTTGATGTAGTTTTTCCCATAGAGGATCTGCTGCAATAGCGTGACGAGTCCAAATGCGCAAATAAATATGAAACAAAGAGATCTATTGCCGAGTAAATCTCTCCCCGCCGTTGGGTCGGCGTATCCCATCCTTCGGCGCGGCATCCGCCCCAGGTCAGGTCTCTCTGTCCGCTGCACTCAGGACCAGCAACACGGGTTTCTTGTAGTCTTTGGAGAGGACTTTGTCCATCGCGTCTCTAGGCTAGTGTACAAGCTCTGTGACCACAACCTCGCTGGTCTTGGTGGAGAACAATTCCGCCTCTCGTCAATCTCAGTGGTGGTCTGGAAAGACCGTTTGGGTCTATGTTCAATATTGTCAAATATGCATCGTCTGCCTTCGTGTATGTCTGCACGCGGATGGCTCGTAAAGCGTGAAAGACTGGGGTCTACGGGGAGTCGTGCGCTCCTCGTCTCGACGAGGTGCAGTCGCTCGGTCGATGGCAGGCGATGCAGATAGGATCCAGATTTAAGCGGTCTAGAACAAAAGCGCCGAACGTTAAATCAGATTTAGCCGAAGGCATCAATGTGACGCGTTATAGGCTATTTTAAAAGAATGTATGTGAGCTATGTGCGATACCAAAAACAAAACAACAACAAAAAAATGGGCTATCCTTCATCTCAAATCCGAGCAGGGTGGCGCGTGACTGAGATGTAAAAGGAGGAGGCAGGAAGGTGCTGATGATGCTGCGCTGCGTCTCGCGCTCAGCCAAAGCCCAAGGTCACGGTGTCCGGTCCAAGGACACACCTGCGACGCACCTCCGGTCCTCATCTCCTCCTCTCCTCCTCTCCTCCTCTCCCCGGTAACGGGTTGAGTTTAGAGACGATCGTCTCTAATGGCCTTCCATCAGCATTATATCTATAATGACGTTTTCATCGTTTCAGTTTCTCCGTTGTCAGAGGCCTCGGCCGCAGGATGTATTGGAGTAAACCTAAAGGATAGATACTAGATGTGTTTGTCAGCTAAAAACACGTTATCATAGTGTAGTAGAATAGAATAGAATAGACCTGCTCTTTCTGTGCTAGGTGCTTACCACTGACCCCCCATGTTGCTTCTTTGTACCATAATGTGTCGAACTTTTTGAGCTAAGATGTTTTATATTGGCGCTTCATGTCACTAAGAAAGTTCAAACTCTGCCTAGGAGGCCTGCTGGGGTTAAGTACACTGCTCCGGGACCCCAACTGGTATAAGCACAATTTTGTAAATGTGGAGGATCCCAAGACTGCCTTATCACTTTACATCTTTCTGGTATCCTTTTTTATCTGTATTTTCTGTAGAAGTTATCTCTTCTTCTTCTTTCTTACAGCATGCATTGTTGATGGAATAACCTGACTTTTGTGCTATGTCAAATTGTTTGTACAATTTCACAATACAAAAAAAAAACATTCTGTAAAGATCAGACAAACGTAGGGTGCCGCGCTCCCCCTGATGCAATCAGTGTCATTTTGTAAATGCCAAACCTCAACGTGCATCATTCCTCCAAGTTTTGTCAAAAGCGGTGCTGTCTGATGGGCAGGTACATTAAAACAACCTTGAACAAATGAAGAGAAGCACTTTTTGGCTCAGAGCAGAACACTTGGCTTGACAGCAGGGAACATTTCCCACAGAGCACTATGAGCCCGTAGTGGCATTTTATTGACAGACCTTACCATGACCAGGATTTTATGAAGGCTTCTACAATATTAAAATGTGAACGCTTTCACGCAGTGTCTGGGGGGCAGTGGTAGTCTAAAGGTTAGAGAAGCAAGCTTGTGGATTGAAGGTTGCTGGGGATGTGAATGAATGATGCTTTGGCCGCGTTCACCATCTATCGTCAGTGTGCCCTTGAGTAAGGCACCTGGCCCTCAAATGTGAGTAAATGTACTGTATGTCTCAAAGGCCTCCCAAGATCTAACTAATCAACAATCATTCACAAAACGAAATGATGCCATACAGTATGCAAATAACAAAAAACACAAGGAAACAAAACACAAGACACAAAATAGCACGTTGGAAAGAAACAACAGACCTACCAACCTTAGACCCTCAGTGAGGACAAGGAAAAACTCCCAAGAAAAACCTTATTGGGAAACTTTGAGCGGGCCAAGAGGGATCTGGTCGAATCCAATGGCACTGCATCACCTGCAGTGGAAAAATGTATGGCAATGGGAGACTTGTCTGCAGCTGTTGTGGCCCATGTGATGCCTCAGTACTTTAATAGGTGTGAGGGGCTTTTTGTATGGATCTTGTGCACATATGATGGGGCAACTCAAGGGACTGAGAAGTACATTTCCTACACCAACAAATGCACAACAGGTCTATCCCACGTGGACTACATGCAAATGTAGTTTACTTTACTTTGAGCAAAATCACATTGAATCCCATACCAAAAAAGCTACATATATGGAATGTGATGTATTGACCAGTTTACCCATATTGAAAATAAATATGAACGTTTCCCAACGATGGGGTCACATTTCTTAGTTACACAGGAAGTAGCACGGATGTCGTTTAATGCAACGCAAACTCCGCTTCCGTTCTCTTTTCCCACAGCTACCGGACGAAAATGGTAAAGCAAAACGCTGGCAGAAATAAATCGCTATACATCTATTTAATGGCCGGTGTATTTGACGTGGATTGTTCATATTTAGCAATTTGTCAAACGTGGTTATCGTTTGGTTGAAGCATTTTTAGGATGAAACTTAATTTTGATCATAATCACCATCACCGATGTCACAGCCATCCGACGCTTACTCGCTAGCCAAACTGTAGCGGGGCTATGTAGCAATGAACAGGTTTTCATTCAGACGTTCACGTTACGGGTGGAAAACAAACCCAGATACTCCGGACGACTTTTCCCGGCAGCAGCCATTTCTCTTCGGTTAAATTTGTTAGCTTTGTCGTAACGTTAGCATGGTAAACGTTGGTGGTTAACACAGCCGTGTAGCTAGTTATTAACATTGATGCTATGTGCGTCCTATGTAAGACTACATGGCATGCATGTCGACTAGTTAGCTGACGTAACTATTACTTGTTCCTTTCGAGGGCGAACGGGACGCGGACCCGGCCCTTTGTTGCTATTGTAATATCGCAGATTGAGATAGCTTGGCTAACATGGATGCAGTTGCATGGCCGTCATGACCATTGGTGTCGCATCCTATACACGCAACAGAGCGCTATGCCGATGCACTATGTTGTGATTGTTGCCACTGGAGTCTTGTCAGTGATGTTTTTGAATACAATTGTCTGAACAAATGACTTTCTGTGATTTTGACCGTTTTGCTGAGACAAGACTGCGTCCCAATTGTATAGCGGTGAGCTGCATGACTTGTTCCTCACCTCTTATCTCTGCTTTTCAGACGAAGGGGACGTCATCCTTTGGTAAGAGGCGTAACAAGACGCACACCCTGTGCCGTCGTTGTGGATCCAAGGCCTACCACCTGCAGAAGTCCAGCTGCGGAAAGTGTGGCTATCCTGAGAAGCGCAAGAGAAAGTGTAAGTCACCCAAGCATGTGTTCCGATACCGAGACTGATCTCCTGTTGTATTCGAAACCTTCTGTGTAAATGGAACAGGAAATGTGTCGACTGTGAGAGGAATGGGCAAGTGTGCAGTGGTGTTGCTCGTTTGTGGTACTGGTTGAGTTTTGGTAAGATGCAAGAGTAATCTCTTGAGTACGTGTTTTAACGTACTTTCTTCAGTGGTGTGCTACAGTCTGTAATGGTGCCGTGTCTGTAGTTTTGTCCTTTTGAGATGGCCGGATGTGAAGAAACCATTTGAATGCCCTGCTGTACTTGTGGACGCTGACGTTCGTTTGTTTTGTAGACAACTGGAGTGCTAAGGCCAAGAGGAGGAACACCACTGGGACTGGCCGTCTGAGACACCTGAGGGTCGTCTACCGCAGATTCAGGTGAGCTGTTGGAGAATAGGTCTCCTTCACAGTGTGTGCCCACGCAGAGCGGCAGGACTGGTCAATGTTGGTTTTGATGTGGAGACTGGATGTTGATACAGAAATTTGAGTTACGGGGCTTGTGCTGTAAACCAGAAGTCAAGAAGTAGTTGTTGCTATCTGTGCTTCACTTCAGTGTTACTGGACCCTTTATGGCAACTAAGGATGTATGGAATTTGTCTGATATTTTTTGATTAAAACACAAATGGAGATGGGTTTGATTCGTGTCACGTCCATGTCATACTGGAAGATGCAAAAGAGTGGGATATGTCGTTGCTACGTTCGTGTGTTTTTAACCCATTGGAATGACCACATTCAAAATGTTTTATTAATTTAAAATCAACCATAAACGAACTGCAGCAGACATTACTCAATTTGTAGTATACTTGATTGTGTTCCTGTGAATGTAACTAAGTTAGATTTTTATGATTTTGGACACTTCTTCACACACTTCTGCAATTCGTAATCCCTGTAGGAGATACCGGAGCCCACCATAAAATGGCACATTATTGCTTGTACTTACCACTAGGAGTCTGACATGAACTGTTGTATTCACGATAAATCCGATGTGACATGAACGCGTCATTTACAAATATTTAAAATGCCCGAAATTGCCTTGTGATCGGTTTGCCCCAAAATGACACTTCTGTTTACTCGTCTGCATGTCAGTTGAAAGTCGCTGATGTTCGTACGATCACCAAACACAAGTTGGCTCCAGTGAACAGGGATAAAAAAAATATTTTTAAAGGGCATAAACTATTTTCTTGAAACAGTTTCTGCAGCATAATCTAAGTGTTTTGTATTGACACAGGGTCCAAAAAGCTGATATTTACTACATGTATCACTTTTATATGTACTTCTGACTCGCCTTGCTTGAGTCACACCTTGCAGCGCTCTGCCAGAAGGCTCTGATAGCACTTCCTCTGTTGGAGGTGCAAGGTGTGCTCTGTTCTTTTGCAAGTCAAAGGTTTTCAGTCAGTTTTCACCATTATAGGCATACTGTAAAATATTCTGAAAATATTGGAACCGATTGGAATAAACAGATGTTCGTATTAAAACCTATTACTCGGGCTTTGCTGAGTATGGGATTCTGTAACATCCCTTATGGCAGCCTGTCGGTAATCCCATTATGAGAACTGTTAATGCTGCTTACCAATGATGTTGAAATTATTGTCTGAACAAATGAGATCACTGTGATATCAATGTTTTCACTGAGGTAAGCTGCATTATCACAGTCGAGGTATCGTAACATGAAAATGGTCTGGGACACTGATGTTCCTGTGAGCCAAGACAGTGGTTCTTGAGGTGGGGGGCGGGGGGTGTCTAACATATTTACAACGTGCCGTTTTAATCTGGACATTACTGTTGTCGTGTCAAGACCCATCATCCCATATCTGACTCGCTTGTCATTCAATTGTGTGATCTGATTTAGAGCTTCCACTGTTACGCTGTGCAACACATTTCTTACCGTATCTTTTTTCCTCCAGAAATGGTTTCCGGGAAGGTACTACCCCTAAACCCAGACGTGCTGCAGTGGCTGCCTCCAGCTCATCCTAAAGGACACACTTTTGGTTAAATAAATTGTGCTGTTAAATGGAGTTTCTGTCTTGTCTCTTTATTTTTAAGCATAGTCTGGCCAATAACGGCCTGATTGTTATTTTTCTAGCAAGTGATCGTGCAGATGGACAGAGCGTCATTGGTGATGATCTTGCTTGATTTGATGTACACAGGCATCTTTCCACTGAAGGTAGTTCACCTATGCATAATAGATACACTATCATTTCTAATGGCTAGATAAACTGATGTTTACCCCTGTTCTAGAGAGATGGACCAGATCTGTTTTGGGGTTTTTTTCTGCAAATGTTTTCTTGAAACGCTCTTGAAGACAACTACATGATACCCTATGAGTTAATAAGACACTGAGTGTATTTGATGAGAGTGTGTGAAGCAGTCAGGTTTCAGACTCTACTACCGGTATACCCTTGTCGCTTTTGCCACACAGCACAGCCAATATCATTGGGAAGCTGTTTTCTCAAGATATTTTGGAAACACATTTTCGTCATGACCCGCCTTGAAGTCCTACCCCAGGCATGGAAAAAATGTATTAAACTTTATTGTAAACTACAAAAGGCAAGTTTTTACTTTGCTTATTAATGCTGATAAGGTCTATTAGCGGCTGTTCAAGTAGAACCGTCAGAAATGATTTTGAGTGAATATGTAAAACTACTGGACTAGTTATACTGGTATTTTACCTAAAGGAAACATGGAAAAGAAGGTGATATTAATGGCCAACAAGTGTGTACGCAACTGTATATTGTCACACAAGTTATGAGGCTCAGATAAACTGACCATGTGCTCCATCAATGCTCAAGCCTCATTCAAGGCATGACTGTGACAATATAATGTAATTTGACACTTGAGTAACATCTTCAACCAGAGAGGAAGACCTGATCCGTGGAATCACCTGGAGCCTCACTTATCAAGCATCTTAGAATAGGAGTGCTGATCTGGGACCAGATTGGCTTTTAAGTCACAGCGAACAGAATAAGGTCATGTGACTTACCCACTAAACCTAGATCAGTACTCCTATTCTAAGATGCTTGATAAGTGAGGCCCCTGGTGTGTTTGGTTGGAATGAAAACCTGCAGCCTCTCGGCCCTCCATGGCCCATGGTTGCCCATCC
Organism: Acanthochaenus luetkenii; assembly: GCA_900312575.1. Taxonomy (NCBI): domain Eukaryota; kingdom Metazoa; phylum Chordata; class Actinopteri; order Beryciformes; family Stephanoberycidae; genus Acanthochaenus; species Acanthochaenus luetkenii. The sequence continues at coordinate 2,116 of OMOT01041801.1, read as the reverse complement.
CTGATCTAGATGATGTTATGCTTGATTAAGGGCTCCGGGCGTCGGTCTCGGTTCTGCCCATAATTGTGATTATGTGGCGGTATCGACCTTTATAAGGAGACAAAGGAGGTGACGGGGAGCTTTCTTCTTCCCGCTGCCAATACTAAACACACAAGCGTATTGAGAAATATGAAATCATGCAGGGTGGAACTTATGAAGAACAAGCAGGAGAATATTTTGACAAACATGTTTCTACTGAACTCTTATCTTCTGCTCTCATGATTTCCCCTCTCTCTCTCTTTCTCTCTATCGCTCTTTGCAATTGTTAGTTTGCATGTGTGGTTGGTAGATACATGGGTAAAATCATCACCCATACATTTGTCATCAGTCTTCACTACTGAATGACTCAAGAACTGCAATGAGAGTGATGGATACCTGGGTCTTCAAAACATGAGAAACCCAAAAGTTTCAGAAAGCCTTTGTCACTGACGTAAAAGAGAATATTTTGCTCTCAGGGGATTTTCTCCTTTCTCTGATTTCCCAGCTCCTGTCCATGTCAACAAATGCTGTGACCGCGTCTCCCGTCAGTGGATCTGGCAAGTCGCGCAAGCGTGCAATATTTAATTTAAATCCTGTCTATACAGGTGAGTGTTGCTGCTGCATAAAAGTCCACAGTAATAGCAGACTTGATATGAGGAGGCACCTTCTTGGCCTGGTTTGCCACAGATAAGCCCCGCGTCAAGGGTTTTACAGACGTTTCTCAACATGTTCCTTGGTGTTGGGCCAGGGTTTCCTCTGTGGTGCCAAAATAGCTCGGAAGAGGCACTACAACAATGTCTAACATGTCTCACTTTAGTGGGAATCTGTCTTCGTGGAAAAGTGTTTGAATGTCTTTATTCGCTTTATTCCACCTCTTTATTTGTAATATAGAAGTTAAATATAGCCGAACACTGTAGTGTTGGTTAACAAATGCACCGTTGAATTATTTTTCTCCTTCCACACGTTGCAGTTTTTAACGTTGTAAGACGTCAAACCAGCCCCACTTCCATTGGCTACAGCTAGTCTGTATGTTTCCTGCCTTGTTGATTATGTTGCCATGGGTGCAGTTTTCACGGGAGGACTCGAACATTCTGCGGTTTCCTGAAGTATAAAGTAGTCTGGTCCAGTGTTTTCCTATTTATTTGTAGCAGCAGCAGTCATATATTGATTTTGAATAGACATCCATCCCCTTTTTTTGGTTCCTGTTTTGGTTATAGTGCATATTTCCACACAGAATGTGCCTTATTTGGATATATATAACTGGGATTAATGTAAATACTGACCCAATACTTGTTTATGTTCCAGGGAAAAAAATCACTAAAGAACATATTAAGTCAGATATGGTTTCCCTAGTTGCTCTAGTAGTAGTATTAATATTCTGCTGGCCCACTATAACTGTAAGAATGTCGAGGAAACATTGTACAGGCAATGCAACATTATGAAAACCCCTACACTAAACCAGTTAAAACCCGCAGGTGCAAAGGTTCTATAGGCCACTCATGTCACCTCTTGGCCTTCTCAGTCCCGCAGATTTGAGACGCACTTCGGCCTTCCTAAAAGATCCATGGCCAGACGTTATGGCGCCTCCCTTCCTCATCCATCCAGCCCTGATAGACCTCCTCTACTTTAGCCTTCTGGCCATTGCTAGTGCTGCCGACATATAGTGGCTTCAGTGGGTTTCACATTCCTCGGGTAACCATTAGAACCAGCATGTGCAGTTGGAAGATTGTCCAGGCCACCACAACGGCAATCCCGAGGGACATGTTGGCCAGAAAGTCCTGCGTTGGTTCTCGACCTCTTTGGCTCGTGGCCCCTTAAAACAAAGCGGTGGCTACTCACGACCCGCATCGCAGGCTGCATGTGGAGAGTGGCGTGACTGAAGGTAGAGCCCGCACACCAGACCTCCATGACACTCTTCTTCTATTTTATTAGGCTTTAGACAACGTTTTGATCCATGGTGGATCGTCGTCAGGTAAAACTAAAAGCACCCATGTCCATATATATATATATATATATGGATCAGCTATTATTATTATTATGTATCTACAATGAGCAAAAAACCATCAACTACGTACAGTTCATTGTACTTGAACAATAC
>OMOT01041800.1:0-16398 GCA_900312575.1 Acanthochaenus luetkenii | reverse complement strand
ATCCCAGGGACAGAGTGCTGGAAATAAGCTGCTCTTGTGCAGCAATAGCCTATTACAATGTTCTTCTTCTTTCCTGATTTTCAGTCCTGTCACTGTCAATGAAGCTGTGTAATGAACAGAAAATGACCCTGAGCCCCAGACACACACACACACACACACACACACACACACGCAAGCAAATCATAGAAACACACACAAGCCTTCTCATATTCACCTCTTCTGCTGAATTTGTGAATTTAAATAGATTTGTACAATAGCTCATGCAACCTAAAAATCACTTTTATTTCTTTCCTTCCTCTTGAGAATTAATTAGCCTCTTCTCATTATATTAAATACACCCTGTTACCACCGGGGGTGCTGTCTGGTCGTTTGGAAGTTCAGAGCACTGCAGAGCGTCTGAACATTCCAATGTAAAAATGGCGTTGCAGAATGCGATGATTGCGGCTTGACTGGTTCTCTAGCCAGTATTAATCAACACGCATCTATGTGTAACAAAACATTGTCATCTTCGCTGTCGATAATATTGTCAACAACTGTTGCAAAATTGTTGGCCGCCAGCGAAGTAATGTTATCGTTGGTGTCCGCCATGTTTACAGTTAGTTTGTAACTGACGTTCGTAAATTCACTGATTTCAGAGCTCTGTGATGTTGAACCCAGAGCCCTTTATCACATTTTGTAATAAGGCAAATATATACAATCAATCAGTTCTGTAATAATGCCATACACTTTAAACTCGTTCATATGGAATATAAAAAGTGAGAAAATATGCATCGAAAAGCCTCCTCACATTAATCTGTTCATCAATTATTCAGTTGTTCCCCTGTGAAAATGGAAAAGCAATATCATTATGATTTATACAGATCTGTTTTATTTATCATCAAAACCCAATTTTTACTCTGTTTACTCTCCAGTCCTACTCTCTCTCTCTCTGCCTCTACCTCTCTCTCTGCCTCTCTACTCTCTTCCTCTCTACTCTCTCTCTCTGCCTCTCTACTCTCTCTCTCTGCCTCTACCTCTCTCTCTGCCTCTCTACTCTCTTCCTCTCTACTCTCTCTCTCTGCCTCTCTACTCTCTCTCTCTGCCTCTCTACTCTCTCTCTCTCTGCCTCTCTACTCTCTCTCTGCCTCTCTACCTCTCTCCATACCACCCTCCCTCTCTATCACTCTATGATTATGTCTCTCTCGCTCGCTGTGTGCCCCTCCCTCTCTCTATCTCCCCTGCTCCCCCCTCCTGCAGTTAAAATGTAACTCGTCAGCACGTATTTATGTGGGTGACATCTTCTTCAGTTTTTAATTATATCTCCTTGTCTTGAGGGATAAATGGAAAACAAACAATTACAACTATTTATGCCATTTACATGTTAACAAATCAAGCAGAACCCTTTATAAATATATCCAGTAGTTGCTTCAAGCAACACAGCGGCACACAAATATACTGTATGACTGTAAGCCTGTCTCTAGCTATATTATCACTGATTGTGTGTGTGTGTATGTGTTTGTGTCTTACTGGTGCCATGCAGAGCAGAAACCAGTAACAAACAACTCCAATTCTACTCAAGGTTTCCGTCTTCACTTCCTTAACACGCCTTCTCCCAAGGAAGCAGAGCAACAACTTAAATCATTACTGCTCTACATAAATGAACATCACAGAACTCATTATCACCACTAAGCAATTCAACCCAGCAGAAGTCATTGCATCTGAATGTCCTTTCCCTTTCTCTGTCCTGCCTTCATGCATCATGATGAATCCCCCCTCGTTCCCTTTGTTCTTGTGATGCCTGTCATTGAATACACACCAGCCCATCATTGTCCAGACTCATATCAGTGCAGCTCTGTACGAGCTTCAGTGTTTACCACTGACAATGACAAGACTTTATTAAATGTCTCTCCTTTGCACTCAGTTGCATTATCAATACAAACTGAAACCCGCTGTAGTGGAGAATCCCATTAAATAATTGGCTCCCGTTCTTTAAGGGGAGAATAGCTGAGTTCAGCAGCAAATTCATTGTATGGACAGTGATGACTATCTTCAAGTTATCTTTCTTTTGACACTTTATAAGAAACTTTGTCCTGCTTCCTGTTACCAGAATTAACAGCCTTTGTGTCACATTCTATCTGAGGAAAAACAAGGTGCTGACATAAGCACACCAGGTCCTCGGTAATCTACAGTGCAATGTGCAGCAATACTTGGAAAACTAGAATTCAGGCTTGATGGAACCGTTATGGGGCACCACCTCTTTCGAGGAACGATAATAAGTCAATCTGAAAGTTGTGAGATCTTTTCGAAAAAGAAACACAGAAGTGATAATAAATGCGAGTATTTGTTGAGCTACCTACTAAACGAAACAATGTGATCAAAGGCGTAGAATAATGGAATGAAAGTATGAATATTAATTGCCAACAGTAAATGCAATTATGGAAGTTTGGGGTCAATGAAACCAGAGAAACGAAACGGAACACTATCAAAGGGACAACCTACTCATTTCCTAATTGAATTATGCCCTTCTCGCTTCAACTCTGTTAGTAGGAAAACGTGGAAATCGTCAGAGCCTACTTGTTCTCCTTGTGGAAGGTAAGCAGTCGTGAGGAGGCCGGTCTGCCGAAGGTCAACGGAGTCTAGACACAACTTCGAAGACGGTTGGGTTGCCGAGCAACAGTAGCGGGAGTAACAAGCGTAATATATGTATTGCTGTAATAAAAAACACAAGCAAACTGCTGACTCGCCTCTTCTTTGGCTTTGAACCCGAAAGATTCAACGCATTTCCTCATCAACAGTAGATGTGGTTGACGGCTGTTGTGTTGTTTTTAACAAATGTGACATTGTTGCTGCTGTGCTTGGATCATTTACAATTGCCCATTCGCTTCATTGACCATTTTGTCACTTGCTCAAAGTCATACGGGTGTGATTGAGAGGGGGCGGGCCTTGTCGGTGAAAAAGCTGTAAGCCAATCAGGAAATTAGAATTTAGATTGCCTTCCTGTGCAATCAAACTACCTTCTGTTTCAATCAAACTCTCATATACACACCATCATACTCGCATACACACACCATCATAATCTCAGATACACACTATCATTCTCTCTCACACACACACCATCATACTGTCACACACTGTCGAAGAAGATGGATTGTGAGGGGGTCGTAGACCCTCGAGCGCCACTGGTAAGGGGATAAATGGGAAAAGGGTGAGCTGAATGTGCCAGTAATGGGCTCCCCACCAGCGAAGGAGATGAGGGTCTAACAGGAGGGGTGTTTGGGAACACCATCACCCCCATCACCGCCCTCTCCTCAGCCCCATAACATCTACAGCCTGATACATTAAAGGTTGTTCAGTGACTTAGTGTAACAGACCCCGAGAGTGAAAGTGTACCCGCTGTCAAAACATATTTCAGTAACCACACCAACAGACATCTCGCTTAGAGAAGAGTCGTGAACCGGTGTGGCACAGAATTATATCCAGCTTTTGGGGCTATTGGCTGCGAGTCAAGGCAGTTAGAATCTGGACAAATCTCCTCGCCATCAGCTTAGTTTTCTTTTGAATTCTGTGTGGTAAATTATTCACAGACATAAGAACTAACCTTTTAATTGGAGAGATGATCCTTGTACTGGGCTTATCGGGAGACATTATTGGCGCCCAACGTGGGGAATGACACACACTGTCATTCTCTCTCACACACACACACCATCATACTGTCGTACACACACTGTCATTCTCTCTCACACACACACACCATCATACTGTCATGCACACACTGTCATTCTCTCTCACATTCATCATTAATATACCTGCTTGATATTTCTGTGTAGCCATTTTACTGTCCCATGATTTTAATCAAGCATTACAAAAGGACAGAACGGTACATTTGACAGACTACTAATGATCCACTTGAGGGAACACAGAGAGGATCCCAGAGGAGGTGGGGGGGTGAAAAACTGTCACTACTCGAATTGCTGAGATCAAATAGTGTGTCATCAGAGGAACAGGCAGTTCAACAGCAGACATGAAAACTGAGATGTCGAGTGTCACACTTGTCTGCCGCTCTGGCCATTTTCAGACATTCTGAGATCTGAGACAAAGCGGCGCCTGACTGACTGGACACACACGCCCGCATTTCCTCACCCACACCTCTCTGTCTTTCTCTCTCCCCACCGCTCCAATCCCCTGTATCTCCGTCTGTCCAAAGGCCCGCTCTTCCTCTCCTCTTCTTCGATGGTGGAACAATGAGTCCTGACAGCCACCAAGGCTCTGTCCTCTTAAGGGCATCAACAGCTGTGACTGGTAACCTGATTAAGATGTCCAGGATAGCATCTCGTGTGGAGCGTGAAAGAGAGCGGGAGAAACAACAGAGGCGATACGAGACAGAATGATAAATAACGGTGCCGGCCATGTGGTATCCAACACCTTGGGACCAACAGATTGACATTGACGCTCTGTCCCCTTGGTACACACGCATACAAACATGCGTGCAGGCGAGGACAAACATGCACATGCATACGCCTAATTTTATCTATTAGATATAGGTCTGTCTCTCTCTAGCACACATAACCACGTACAACATACAAGGTCACACACTGTCAAATTATGCATTGTCAATAAACACACACACATATGCTACAGTTGCAAAGCTACAGCTACCTGACTCCGGTTGACGGACCGACCTGAATGTGCCTCCTTCCTGGTGAACACGTCTTGTGCTGTGGGGAAAACAACTTGCTTCCTTGCACAAGTGTATTCCAGTCCCAGCATTCAGTTTGGATTATGGCTGTTTCATTTCATCTCTTCTGTGGATGTATTTGCTTTCTCTCTGCAGTTTGTAGGGTGGTCAGGACTAGATTGAACTATCTGGCAGGCAGGGTCACGTCCTTGCCGAGAGCTGTCCTGATTGGTTGTTAAGATTCCGGCGCCCTGAGATTTTGGAGTGGTTGATTACAGGGCCTGGGATAGTCACAGAGACCGGATTTAGTTTTCTCAGCGCATTTGATTTATTGATAGCTGCTGCAGGGGGTTTGGCCTGAAGGGAATTTTTGCCACTTCTTCTGTGTTCTCACAGCCGTTTCCGTATAGTAATATAACACAGTAATGTAACCTGTCATCACATCCATGCATCAACAGTAATGCATTAACACAGGAGTCTCTCCCAGCTAAAGTGGTGTGATGCAAGACACTGGTTTCAGCCCTTTCATTATTTTGTATTGAGACAATGTAATGTAAAACAGAAAGGGCGACATTTATGTTATTGCCAAATTAGAAAATATTACAAACCAAGCTGATTGGTTAATAATGAATCATTTGCACTTTTATCAGCACTAGATTTCATTGATTTGTTAGTGGGTCTTGCCACTACCTCAACGTTCCTTCGCTTATTTGAGACACATGCCCTTCCTGGTCCGCTGCACATACAAAGAGGAAATAAAAGAAACAACGAAGAAGTATTCCAGAGAAACAAATAACAAAAAAGAAGCAAGGAAAGAACAGAATATATTGTTACAGAAGTAACAAGTATTTTAGAGGAGCCTCTTTTAAAGAAACTTTTTAAAGCCGACAGCGTTTGAGAAGAAATCATCTCACAAAGAGTAAAACCATTGTATAGTCTCACTGTCTTGGCAGATTAAAACTCATATCTCAGCTGCAGGGTTTTGTCTTTGAAATGACACGGAGATGTCAGCGCTGTGAAAAGGGATAATGCCGTCAGAGAGTTAAAATCTCACATTTCGGGTTGTAATTATTGTCAGTGCGAGCGGTGTAATTACACCATGGCCCAGACGTCAACGGGCCCATCAGCACCCAAAGCAACTGTGGGTGGCGGCTCCACCGTGGTTATTGAATTGAAGATACATTTTTATTCTAATGTAATCTACATGGATATAAACTATATATACCCCAAAATCTCTATATGTACTATAACACCAACAGTTTGATTTTATGATAATGTGTCAGAATTAGGACACGATGACCATCACGTTGGCTACTCGAGGTCATTGCTGGAGCATCCATGTCCAATGCATTCAAAACATTTCAAAATGTGAGACTATAGTGCGATGTTTTTCTCTGATGAGTAGTTCCTGACAACAGTACAGTTAAGAAGAGTCATATTTTGGTTTTATTATCCTCTCTGTCCCTTTTTTGTTTGTTTGCTTGTTGATTTTTCTCCATTTATCTTTCATCCCCCTTCTCTCTCTCTCTCTCTCTCCCTCTCCCTCTCTCTCTCTCTCCTTGGTTTACCAGGAGCATTCACTTTTTATTGAAAGGCATTAAAAAGTGGTGCAACTGAATTCTTGAACTTGTCCACCATGATTGTGTGACCACAGACCTTGAGACTGGAATGGAGGAGGGAGTCTTCCTCCATCACTGATCACCATCACCATCACCATCCCATGCCACTTAAGACTTACCTGGTGTGGCGGGTTGCACAAGACGTAAGTAAGGAAATGTGAGCTTGTGTGTGTGTGTGTGTTTCATATGAGAGCAGGAGACTGAGACTAAATAGGCGAAGATAGACAATTGTCCAACCTCTGAAAGACCATTGAAGAAGACTGCGTAAACTAGAAGCTTGAAATACAGAACTCATTGAGTCTAAGGGAAAGAGGAGGCAGGGGACTTCAGGGGACTTAATGTCCAATCAGCACAGCCATTGAAGGAGGGGAGTTGTTGATATGGATGATACATGGGACAATATAGTCAAAACAGCAAAAAGGGCAGAGAAAACGTTGCAAGAGGATGAAAAGAAACTTTGAGCTGCGCAAATAGGGAGCCAACATCAGGAGTGATAGGAGACACCCTGCCATGTATAACATGATTATAACATGTTAACACAAAACTAGATCCGGTGACAGCAGGAAGTCCATCTTGCTTGAGAAGTGTGGAGGTAAAGGTCCTGGCAGTAAAGACCAGTGAGGTTGTAACAGAAAGACCTATGAATGTACAAGAGAGCACAGCTAGTCTCTCTTCGATCTATTCCACTGTCTTCACTATCGGCGGACGTCAACCGGATGCCAACCAGCTCAACAAGCTGACCAGGAGAGCCAGCTCTGTCACTGGTGTGGCGCTGGACTCTCTGGTGGCCGTTGCAGAGAGGAGGACAGCGTCTGTCCATACAGGAACAACAAGAACCAACCCCTGCACACCACACTGATGGACCAGAGGAGCACATTTAGCTCCTGGAGACTCACGTTGTCTCATCTTAAAAGTTACAATTGAACCTTTTTGGGCTCCTTCTTTTAAAAAACAATTGACTCTCCTTGCTCAAAGTGGCCTGAAATCCTCCACAAAGCATGTGACCCGTGTTGGAATGCTGATGCTGTTGCAGTTTTCATGCTAATACACTTACGTTCCCTGTGGGAGAAGAGGAGATCAATAGCAGCGGATTGAACCCACAAACAACGTACGGCCAATTGACAGGTGACGGCTGGAGTGTTCTTTGAGAGTTCTAGCTATGCTTTCAGCGTTCCAGGTAGAGAACCACAAGAACCAACAGCCCAACAAGTCGATATACAAGAAGCAATCAAAGAAGCCCTTACATCTACTGTGTATATGAAACAAACTGAGGAAATATATAACAGACGCTGATTTGGTTGTGTTGTTTTATTCCGAAGATGAAGTTTTGAAGTCTTTTGAAGCGTTTTTTTCCCCATGTAGGCTACATGAGGTTATTTGCTGCTCATATGCTGCTGACGCAACGCGTCCAGTGTACAATGTGGTTTCATCATTACTCATCATTGGTTCCAGTATTCCACAGTTTGTCCATACAGTTTACTGGGTACTACCACTGGTCATGTTCTGAACGTTTCAATCCTAGTCAGAGAAATATTACCACCCACGAGTCTTATCTGTGTATTTTATTCCGAAATTGAGTGTAATTACTGCGCTCTGGTGAAGGCGTATGACTCACTAAGCCATGTCACTTGGGGCTGAGGGAGTTCTGCTCCAATAGCATTTCATATTAAATAAGATGTTTAGTTTGTCTTCAGGCTTCCTTGGGAGGTGAGACTAGCGGGTGTTGCACTCCGGCTGTGCCTCTCGCTGATTCCTTTATTTTCCAATTAAATTGGTGGAGGACGGCTGTTTTCATTTGAACCATAAATCCACCAGCACAGAGTGACAACAGGGGTTAAGGGGTTTAGAGCAGAGGAGCCGTTTTGGATGTATTAGGGTGCCAGTGACATTAATATTTGATCAGTGTTGTCTGTGAGCACCTGTTTGGAGAGGCAGGGGCGGGGATCTGTATCCCAATGAAGGGGTCTTTCATGTGAATCAGAGCAAAGCAGCGGCTCCTCAGACATTCTGTATAAATCAAGGAACCGGTTCCTTGGATGAGTCAGCAGGTTCTGCTGTAATGCAAGAAGGGAGGTACATTTCTCAAAAGTTGCTCCCTCACAAGGAACTGAAAGACGGGGAAGGAACAGATAGACTCATATTCTGCCTGCGTTTGAAGTTTCATTTGGACCTTGAAATGAAACCAGGGTCCCTTTTTATCTATTTTTTTTTCACCTCTTTCTGATCCATTTCCTATATCAGCCTCCTGTGCTGCCTTCGGTTTAATAATTTATCCTCTCAAACTGAACAGCAGGTCGTTCCCTTTAAGAGACACCCAGACTAAATCAAAATAGGAGGAAATGACTGCGATATAGTTATAGATTGATTGATTGATTTGTCTATTTAGGGACAATGCAATGTATTTATTTATCATTTATGAATGCATTTAGCATTAGGAAATGTAATGTCGTTACTAAAACAGTGATGCATTTGTATTTATTTTTTTGTATTGCCTTTCCAGGGGTTTAATCCCAGTATTTTTCATCAGTATTACACATAGGCCAGGTCATTAAGGGGAAATACTAACCTGTCCAAGACCTCCAGCCTATGGTACCATGGACCTGGACACATCTGTGGCCAGTTCTCGAATTACCCGCCCAAAACCTTTAAATACCTGTCTGTGGGAGCCAAAGCCATTGTGAAGCTCAACAGTGTTGGTGGCCAGACAGACGGAGAGGAAGCTGCAGCAGTGGGTGACAGCAGCTGATCAGTCAAGTGAATGATGCCAAAGTGTGAGGAAATGGGCTCGTTGCCTGGTGGCTCTAACAAACCCTTCACATACTTTTTCCTCTCTCCTTCTCAAAGGAGCACCACTACGGCTGGTGGGCTGCAGGAAGCAAAGCAGAAACTCCATCGTTTGTCAGACTCACTGCTCCCTTTGTCCTGTTTGACATTAATTGAATCAATATTTATTGCAATCAAGTTTTTCACCCCTTACATATCATGGTTTACTTATGGCAATTAATGATTCTTTATGAAAAAAACAAAAAAATCCCGTACACTGCCAAAAACTCCACACTACACACATTTGAACATTACATTTTGTCCGCATTTTTGACAACTTAAAACTAAATGTATTGTTTTAACAATGTTAAAAGAATCACACAGAATTCCATCAATCTATACATCATAAACAACCACATTTCAGCCTCAGGGGACATATGGTAGAATACCAGAATAAGATTACTTGAAAAATACAAAACAGAATAATCACTCTGAACAATTTTGCCAATTGCCCATGATGTGCCATAACTTAGACCAGCAGACATTCAAATGGAGAGGCACAAAATTATATAAAAAGGGGGAAAAAACTATAAAATATGAAGGGTATATGGGGTGTCTGCATATTCCTATATCTTTTCCTTGTTCTGGTTCTTGTTCTGGCTGGTCAGATAAGATCCTTACTATGCCTCACATTTACCTAGTAGGTAACACAGTGTAGGGGATAGGACGAGGACTGTCAGCCTGGGAGTCCATTGCTCGATGGATCTGTCACTGGCAAGAAAGATGGGTAGGTGTGTGCGTGTGCATTTTTGATTAAAGATCACTGAAGGAACAATAGAACTGCTGTTATGTAAATGTCATTACCATCAGCTTGTATAGCCACACCTGCTAGGGAACCCATTATGAAAAGAGGTCTGACATTAGCTTTAGGGATTGAAGGAATTTGTCTCTGCCTCTGACACACTGGAATGCACAAACACACATTCATTATACAGTGTGATGAAAAGAACAGCACAAGGATTAGAATGTCATATTTCTCTGAATCATAGTTCATTTATATGAGCGAGAGCTATGTGAAGTCCAATTTTGACATTTTGTTCATACGTTTACCTTAATTTCAGTAATACATCGTCCTCTGTGGTAAATGAAATGGCTCTTGGGACAAAGCGTGATTGCGTGAGTGTCAACTTTTCAGGAACTTGTAAAATGCAATGTTTCCTCCCTGCAGAAATAAGCTGTTTGACAAGAACCTATTCAGATATGTGTGGTTGTCTGGTTATTGTTTGTGTGCGTGTGTGTGTGTGTGAGATAGACAAAATATTGAACATTTCTGCTTTCGGTTGGTTATATAGTACTTGCTCTCATCTTAGTTTTTCCTCTTAACAAATCACTTGCTCACCTGGACCGTCAGAAAGATCAGCTGAATGGTCAAAGTGTGACGGTATATCACATTTCTGTATGCATAGTAATATTTTGCAATTTGCAGGACTTCATTACGCCATCAAAATCAATTACAAGTCTGCTCTCCGGCTCTAATAATGAGCGGTGTGCCTCTCAAGAGCGCCTCATTGACAACAGAAGGGACAAATTGAGTCATAAATCAACTTCTGTTGGGGGGCAGCTGCCATGTCGAGACAGAAAAGACATAATAACATCACAGTTGTACCAAAAAGAATCGGACGACAGGTGACACTTGTGTATTCATGTCTATTGTCGTGCTCGAACACGTCTTTGTTTAAAGACGGCGTAACTCCCAGTGCCTTGTGGCGTCACTCTTCTACTTTCTGATATTACCCACAAGGCTGATTGGATCGGAGCGCAGCAGCAGGAAACGGTTACTGCCAGGACACAGAACGTGGCTGGAAGTAGTTTCTCTTTCTGACCACTCTGTCCTCTCTCTCTCGACCATCTACCAGACCTCAGACTTATTAGGTGTGCCGTATTTGACAGTGTACTTAATCATCACTGCTAGCCTCGTTTTCTCTGTGTCATTTTGATGAATGAAAAAAGGAAAATGCAGACCGTACTTTATTCCGGGTGATTAATTCTGCCCAGGACTTGCTGACTGATTGACTCCCAGTGGGCGGCAGTGATTAAGAGTATTTCTACTGTTTGCTCACTTTATCACATGTGCATACTTCATCTCTTAACAGTTTATCACAGCAAGACTAATGCAATGGTAGAAATACATGGTACCTTAAATGGCACCTAGGCGTGGACAAGGAAGAACGAGATGTTTTGGTCAGTGGTTGGAGAGCATCCAAAATGGTTAGGGTCTTCAGTCCCACTGGGCCAACCAGTGTTAAAAATGTACGAATAATATTGTGAGGGGTTTCCCTAAATGTCCACCAAATATATATGTTACATATGGCATAATCACTATTGTGGAAATAAATGATGATGGAAAGTGCAGATAAATGGATATTGTCTGCGTATCATTAATGCTCTCCAGACTCCTCCGCATTTATATGCTTATATTATGTCCCTCCCTCCATCTCCTGCAGCCCAAAGCAAGATGCTGCATCCAATGCCTCTGGGTCCAGATAGAGCCTGGGGGCTCCACAAACACCAGTATCTCCTCCTCTCTCTCTCTCTCCCCTCCCCCCTTCTTCCTTCTCTCACTCTCTCTCCTCATCTCTGTTCTCTCCTTCCTCTCATCTAGTCTTCTCCTATCCTCCTCTTTTCTTCCCTCTCGCCCAGGAGGATTGTGGAATCATATCCTCATTATTGGCCTGCGTATATGAGGCCATGGTGCTTCCTGCACCAATCCACACAAGTCATCATTCCTCACAAGCTGTTTGGGAGGGAAGGGGGAAGGAGGAGGATGGGAAAGGAGGCTTAATACCTTTTCATATATCTTGCATCTGCGCCTGTCAGTGCAGTTCTACACTAGAAGGGAAGGAGGAATATTCACACTTTGCATTCCTCCACCTAAGTAAATAATTGAGCTTATTCCACACACTTAAGTCATTGTAGGCAAACAGTCCAGTCAGCTACTGTGTGCACCCTAATCATACACCGTGTTTGCATATTTATGAAAATAAACACATTTGATATTAATTAGTTTTACTCACCATTCAACTGCTAACATGTTTCTTTGACATACAGTATAAGTGTAGAGTTGGAGCGTATGCAGAATAAAACTAAAGTCTTGCGTATATAGAGCGCACGACATCCACATGACCTGGACGTCTCCAATATTTCATATTTCACTTTTGTGTGGTTTTTTATTCATATTCGCTTTTGGGTCTAGCCGACTTGTTTTAATTTGGTTATTTTGTAGCCTTTTGTAATGTTGACCAGCGATGAAGGAGAAATAAATGCGCTCGGTTCTCATTGGTCTTGGTTCTGTTGTCCACTTTCATGAGTGTAGGCTGCCCTCTAGCGGTATTGGGTAAACATTACATCATTCACGACCGATATGGGGGTATTATTGTCTCATAAATAAATAATGTGAACATTACACAAATATTACAAACAAAGTAATTGCTTCACAAAAAATGTTTGTCCATGTAAGCGTCACCTGGCACATGTGGAATCGCTTCATTTATTTGTGGATTTTTGAGACAATTCTACCAGCAAGACACTGATCCACAAATAGGTGTTTTTTTTCACAGTCTACTCCAGCCAATCAGATATGAAGATATCCTTTGGCTAACGCCCACATTACTCCGACCAATCGTAACTCGTCACCGGGAGGCGGGTCGTTCACGCGGCGCTGCAGACATGGCGTTTGGTAGGGCTGTGCGGCGGGCAGGCTTGAACTGTGACAAGCATGATCAGATAAACAAATGTCCACATTATTTACTGAGCCAAATGTACCTAATCTATATTTCCAAACAGCACTGTTACTGTCAGTCTGCCAAAACATCCAAAGTTGGTCCATGTATAGAAATCGATCTAAATCAGTCTCTAGTGCATCACGTCATGTCATTTGGAGATGCACATACTGTAGACCAGTAGCATTGGACTCAGAAATGAAAGTGAAACGTACAATTCTACAATTTGCTCCAAACTCGCAAAACGGTATTTTAAACAGTAACACTTTTTAATCGGAGATGTGTGGGGGGCGGCAGTAGCTCAGGAGGTAGAGTTCCTGCCCCGCAACTGCAAGGTCGGCGGTTCGAGTCCAGCTCCTCCCGGGTAAAAATCTGTCGTAGTGTCCCTGAGCAAGACACCTGACCCCAAATTGCTCCCGTCGTGCCTTGCATGGCTGCCTCCGCCAACAGTATGACATGTAAGTTGCTTTGGATAAAAGCGTCTGCTAAATGCTGTAATGTAATTTAATGTAAAACTGCTCAACACTCAGATAGAGTTAACATGAGTCCAGTGCAAAGACTGGTATATTCCCCTGTTTACCATTGGATTCCACTGGAAACACTGCTGTCACTGTGGGTAAAGACAAGTCATTAATCTTTTTGAAATCCCCCCAAACAACTACCGCCACAAGTAAATTGTCAACTGTGATCCCCAAATCAGTTGTGGGAGGTTGGACAATATCAGAATCCCATCAGTAATCCTGACAAGGAGCTAATTTTTCATCTGTTAGGCTACTGCACGTTCCATCTTCAAATCTTCTCCTGCCACTTTCTTTCTGTTCTACTCTCAATCTGAATCTCCAACGCCACAGAACTGAAATGAGCAAATCGGTGTTGTGATTGGTCGGAGTAGTGTGGGCGTGTAATGGCAAAATAACCAAAGACACAATATAACGTGTTTGAAATTGCTTTAATAGTGTAGTTAATAAGAACATTTAGAATAGGCTGTTTGACATTTCATAGTGTGGGATAATCCAATTATTATAATATAATCCCGTTGTCTTTTGTGATTAGAATGCTGTGTGACTGAACCTGCTAACATCTGCAGACATAGAACAAGGTGTCAGTTCAGCTGATATGATACATTTATCAGAATATGATATTGCTGTGCACGAGAAAGCTGGACTGTGCAACGATATTAGGGTACCGTTTTTGTATTTTTATTCTTGTATAAGGTTATTTGAAGGCTGTTGTTTAGCCTCTAGTTAATTCTGTGTTATTTAAATTCTTGTATATGGATCATATTTGGATTGAAGTCATGTTCAGGGGCCATGTTGTGTATGTATTGAGATGTAAAGCCTTTGAATGTGAATCATTATTGTAAACTATAATATTTTAACGCTTTTTTCTTACTATATCATATACATTTTCATATTTGCTCAATGAATTAATAATATTTCTGATAACTGAATGACTCTGTTCATTCTCTCTCTGATTATTTTATTATTTGAATCAGTTGAGCAGGCCTGCGGTAGCTAAAGGCATATCGCTCCATATCGAAGCGTCAGTAGATCATGTGTCAGTAGGGGTTTCGACATGAATAATCCCCCCAACTTTAATCAGAATCCAATCAATGGTATCTGAGATATCGCATGTGACGGACAGATGAACAAGTAAATGAAGGAGTGAACAAAATGAACGAATGGACAGAGACCCGGCCATAGTCACAATGAAATTGGTGGGGGACGACAAATGACAGCGGCCAGTAGGAGACATTATTTGTATGACAAAGCATGTTTGTTTAACAGATTGGTTGACCCCAAAATGAGATGGAAAGAGGCACATGGTGTAATAACAAATGACCCAGAGATGGCAGGTTCCAATCCGCTCTGCAGAAGACGAGGAGGGGAAACGAAGGGACAGCAGTATGTTGGACAGCAGTATGTTGGACAGCAGTACGTTGGACTAAGATGTCGTAAAGCAGCTCTACCCGACCTCGTGCGTCTTATTGCTCTGCCCTCAGAGGCCGCAGGTTGATTTTGGATTCTAAACGTCTGTCACTTCACTGCAGTGAGGACAGGTTGGCTTCAGCACTCACCTCGAACTGAACAAAGCGATTATCTCCCAATCGATTGGCTCTGAACAGGGACCTTATTACCACTCGTATATAACCAGTTGGCCAAAACACATTGCAGCTTAACTCCATCTGATAGTTGTCTTTCAGGGGCTTTTACACTCTGCTTCAAATCGAGCTTTCACGCCTGTCACAGGGAGTTGAACCAAAATGGTAAATGAATTCTTCAGCTAAATATTCCCTCCAGCAGCAGCTGTTCAGAGACACCATGTGGTGGCTGCTCTATACAAGCCGTTTAATAGAGTGTGGCTGCGAGACAATAAATCACTTTCCATGAGGTTAACACGTTCAACAGGCAGCCAATTGGAGTCGTTTGTGGAGGCTGTTTCTTTCTATCTCTGTGTTCCTCTCTTAGGGTCAAAACGTGTGGTGGCATTACACAGATCGCCGCGTCAACAGTTTAATCATAATGCTCTCATTGATATGATGAACTGTTGAACTCTGCAGTCGTCACATCAGAGATCTGACCTGTCTGTCTGTCTGACCTGTCTGTCTGTCTGTCTGTCACTATCATTTCTCGCTGGCTATATTGCATTTTCATATCTCAACGTATTGAATATGGACTGGTGAAATATGATGTGAAATTTTCTCATAATGAAAATAAATGTGTGTGCTGACTGGGGTCGAAATATATGATGTCATCTGGTGACTAACGGCCCTGCACTTTTATCACAACTCCTGACTCCCAACTAGTTTTCACATATCTGCCACATCATATCCAATACTTCACCCCTTCTTTCCCTCTGAACCACGTGCGCTATCGTGCGAATTCAAGGCTGATATTTCCAAAATGGGCCGCATTTAATGTCATGTGTGAATCCACCAGTTGTGTATCGTGAGTAAGAGAAGTAAGCTGAATGATTGAATTGTCCCCGGTGATGTTCAGTGTTTGAAACAGGCCACAGCTCCTCCTTCCAGCTCCTCTCTCTGTCAGAGACCGTTAGGTTGCCATTCCATCAGACTCAGACCAGCCCACGATGAAGAATGAATCCTCTGCTGTGCTCTGACCGAGGTCCGCTCACCACCACCAAATTGTCCTATATATCATTTGTACAGCGAAAGGCAATCACAGCTCTCACAGCTTAGAAATAATCGGTCACACCTGAAAGACAGCAAATCCCCCCAGCATCTCTGTCAGCTGTCCGTCTGTCTGCCTCTGCCCGTTTATTTGTCTGTCGATCTGCCTGTCTCTTTTTGTCCCCTCCCAGCCTGTCACTGGTACTCTATATGTCTGCCTATTTGTCTCTCTTTCTGTCTCTCTCATTCACCATTCCCATTTAAGGCATTTAGCAGACACAGTCTCTCTCTCTCTCTCTCTCACACTCACTCACTCACTCACTCACTCACTCACTCACTCACTCACTCTCTCACTCACTCACTCACTCACTCACTCACTCACTCACTCACTCACTCACTCACTCACTCACTCACACTCTCTCTCTCTCTCTCACTCACACTCTCTCTCTCTCT
>OMOT01041796.1:0-10747 GCA_900312575.1 Acanthochaenus luetkenii | reverse complement strand
AGAGGAATAGACAGAGAGAGAGAGAGAAAAGCCTAGTATGTGTATGACCGACCAAACCGAGAACCCTGCTGTGTGCCTGATCCCTGACCATCTGAGAACGCGCCTGGCTATCGACCCCTGCTTGTCTGACTACCATTCTCCTGCCTTAACCCCCGGACTCTGTGTGAGACTAACCCGCTACGCCCCATAAGCAGTGATTAAACCGCTGTTTCCTGTATTCCTTTGTGTGGACATTAACCTTGTTATTCCCGGTCCTGTGGGCACTCCTTTCACCCACGAGTGTGCCACAATATAAAAACAGTGTGCCTCAGGTATGGAAAATGTAAAAGTAATCTGGTACTTCAGTAACAACAAGAAAACACACACAATAGTGTGAAAGGCCAAACACACAATCAGTTGACTCTGGCCTTTTATAGTACATGGTCGACCATTGCACTGTGGGGCAACTGAGAGGTTTTGTCGAGTTAGTGAAACTAACAAGTATGAAATAAAATCAGAACCGTCACGTTTAGCATTTCATGAAATACCCTGAAACACAGACATAGCGGACAAAGTAGCCTACAGTCAGCTGACTGGTTCCTTTACTAAATCCACTAGCATGAAATAAAAAGTCAAATATCACGTTTGATAATGAAATGCAGATAAAACATATTCAGAATTTCAAACAAACTGCGCGACTGCGTTAGCTAACGTTACTTGCGAGGAGTTGAATACAATTATGGTGATGTCTTCATCTGTAGTACTACCAAACGGCCAAAAGATGGCTAGACAAGACCGTGTATTGTCAAGGAGACAGGTTATGCAGAGCTCTCCACAAAACAAGTCTGCTAGTAAGGAGAATCATGTGGATGGAGTCAAAATTAAACCGAAACTGTAAGTAAACCATATGTGTTGATTTTGATGACAATTGCAATGAAAATGTATTGCAAATGTGGAAAAACACCCAAAGCAACACAGAAGTTGAAGTGAGCTGAGAAGCGATGTGCATCATGCGTAAAACCCCAAAGCACTGTGTGAGCGGCATCCCTTTACGCAGGGCTATATATATGCCATGCCTGCAGGTAAATGGACATATGACCCCTCGTTGGAAAGCTCACGAGGAGTAGAATAAGATTATGGTGATGTCTTCATCTGTAGTACTACCAAATGGCCAAAACATGGCTAGACAAGACCGTGCATTGTCAAGGAGACATAGGGACATGTTATGCAGAGCTCTCCACAAAACAAGCCTGCTAGTACGGAGAAGCATGTGGATGGAGTCAAAATTAAACCGAAACTGTAAGTAAACAATAAGTGTTGCTTTTGATGACAATTGCATTGAAAATGTATCAAATAACGAGACATGAATACAAAATGTGCCACACGGACACTTGGGTGTGAAGTTTGGCTGTGTGTTTGCTGTGTGGCTGACAGGAGCTATTTAGCTTTGACTATTGATTTCTTGCTATCATTTGAAAGAGTAGAGTGTCTAGTTTCATATGATATCTGAAACGGCGGCATTGAGTGAGTGGATCGTTTTCAAAGCTGCGTTGTAATGCTACTGCCTCTTCCATTCCAAGAGCTTTTATTTTGGAACATTTGTATTATTGTCTATCAGACATTGCTTCAACCAAATACAATTGGGAGGGTTGTTTTGGTAGCGTTAGATCCCCATTTACCAAAATAAATAAATATATTACGGGTCCGTCAGGGCTTAAATCATATATATAATAATTGTCTGAATAATTAATAATTATGTAAATAAAGGTGACACTTCAAGCATTTCCGTGTCGCTGTGGAACTAAAGTGTGATATTAATATATCCTCCACAGTGTGGGCACTTTAATCCCAACAGATCTCTCATACACTGTTTATATATGTCCCCAGTACAAAGCCTAAATGGTGTTGGAGGTATCCTAGCTGTGTAAAAAATGAATTTATTACGGTAGCCGTCCTTTAACAATATTAGTTCCTCTTCAGCTTTCTTCTCATGAGTTTTCCAAATTACAAAGTAACTGACACAAATTCTTATAATGTCAATTGTCTAAATTTTTCGTTTTTATCTATTCCTCCCTCTTTACGGATTTTCTAAAATTACTTCCGCATTGAAGGTCAATTTGGCACTGACTTTTTTGTATGTGTATTACCCTTCTTATTATCTATTTCTTACCCTAGCTTTGGTTCTATGACTCCAAATGGTACCTGGTGCATTTTGTAACCTTTCATTTTTAAATATCCAATCTGTCAACAAATGCAATACGTAAGATTCGTCGCGACTCATAAAACTCTTAACAAGACACAAGACTCAACACATAATATAAAGCTCATTACAAGATACAAAGCTTGTCACAAAACATAAAACTCATCACAAAATACAAAAGCTAATCACAAAGTGTAAAACCCACTGCAATACACATACAGCGCTGTTCATTCATACAAGCATTGCCAGCACATTCACACACTCTGGCCAGTTGTTGCTTGCCCGTTCAGACCTGTCCCTGTCACACTTTAACCAGAGACAGCGGTAGCCGCAATACTTTTTTGCCGGTATAATCACTTTATTGCTGGTCAAGCCCACTTGCCCGTTCAGTCCTCCTTCAGTTACACTTAGAAAGTGTAGTATCCGCGAAGTGTTACTACCTGTCCATACAGACCTCTTTAAACTGTAAACCAGTAATCAATCAAAGTACTTATTAATAGTCAATTAATTAATCATTTAGTCAACAGAAGAAAAAGCGGTAACCACAATAGCTTTATGCTTATTCTCCTTTTAATGCCTGCCCAAAATCATGCACCAAAACCTTTCAGGTTTCAGTTTATGCTACCTAATACTACAACTAAGAAATGAGAACTTGGCAGCACAGAACACCACTTCCAATATTGAGGCTAAATGCAGGTTTAACAAACTTGGCTAGAAACCAAACGATAATTGCCCGAAATTACAGGCCCATCGCAATGATCAGGCTCCAGCTGATAAATAAACCTTGTCTGCTTGTGATAATAACCTAACGTCGTTATTATGACTTTTTCTCTGATGCTTGTTGATGGAATGGACTAGACGGTTTAGAGACGTTGTTAAACTGGATTACATTTGCTCTGTTGACTTGGATTCTGATGTCATAGCCTCTTATGACTGATTATTTACATTGGATGGCTTATTTTTCCTTTTTCATATTGAATTCTTTTTATTTTTTTATTGAACTTAAGGTTGAAAGATCTAAAAACATATGAGTTAGTTAGCTCTATAGAACACCAGGGTCATGCATTGACCAATTAAATAAGAAGATTTTCTTGATTTTGTTTGTGGCGACTTAAATATTGATTTGTTTAAATGTAATGATCACACAAAAACCACAGTTTGTTAATATTATGTTTAGTTTTAATTTATATCCATTAATTGTAAAACCCAGCAGAATAACAAGTGTTGATAGACAATATTTTATAAATATAATTGATGGGAAGATGCAAAGTGGTTTATTAGTGACTGATGTAAGTGATCATGTTAGAAATGAAAAATAAGTTAAAATTAAGAATAAATCGGCAGACTAATACTTTAGTTAGAACTAAATCACAAAAGGCAATTATGGCTTTTAGGGCAGAACTCTTTAATCATCATTGGCTGGAGGTTTATGTGGAGGATACAAATGAGTCATATAACACGTTTTTAGATACTTTCTTGACAATATGACAAACATTGTCCATTGAATGAGTATAGAAAGAGTCAAACACCCAACAAAGGAAAAGGAGTAAAAGTACACAAAATATAAAAAAGTTTGACATTTATTATAAGATCGCAACAAAAATATTATTATAATGAGATGATGCAATAACATAAACGTAATATTAAGCTACCTGGTGTGTGCTTAATGACATGATTAAAAATCATAGTAATATGGATTTTCCAACATACATTAATAATGGATAATTCAACTATTCAAAATATCGAGGGGATTGTTCATGAGTTAATGATTGTATTGTTAATGTCAGACGAATTTGGCAAAGGAAATAAATCTTACCATGGATGAAAAAAATAGTTTTCATTTTACATTTAAAAACAGTAAGTCAATGTTCATTGCTGGAGTTTGTGAGAATGATGTGCTGGAAGTCGTCAGAAAGTTTAAGAATAAAAGAATACACTGATGTAAACACTGTTGATATGCCACTAATAAATGATTGTGTCAACCATCCATTTTCATATATATGTAATAAATCCTTTCAAACAGATATTTTTCCTAATACAATTGCTAAGGTGGTTCCAATTGATAAGAATGGCAACAAACATACTGTATCAAATTATAGACCTGTGTCTTTGCTACCTCAATTTTCTAAAACACTTGAAAACAAGTTAGATTACTTTATTGAGAAATATGAGCTATTGAGTGACAATCAATATGGGTTTAGAAGCAAGCGCTTGACATCTTTAGCAGTAATGGATTTTGTAGAAATCATAGCAACAGCAGTAGATAGGAAACAACACACTTTATGTATATTTATTGACTTACGCATTTGACACAATTGATCATTCATTACTTTTACATAAATTAGAATATTATGAGATACAAGGTATCACCCATCAATGGTTAATTTAATAATAGGTTTCAATATGTATCAATTAATAATACTGAATCACACTTTAGAAGAGTAACCTGTGGTGTTCCGAAGTTATTTATACTTTATTTAAATTGTATTTTTACAGTTTCTAATACGTTGAAAATTGTAACATTTGCTGATGATACAAATATATTCTGTTCAGGGAATGACGTAAAATAACTATTGAAAACAGTAGACAGATAATTGATATTGTTAATAGAATGGTTTGATATTAATAAGTTATCACTACATGAAAACAAAACTACATTTATGGTGGTTATCAGTGGTACCAAGGTAAATTGTGAAATTAAACTGAATCTAAATGGAAGTGAAATAGAAACAGTTTATGAAATTCCTTTTTTAGGAGTGATTATAGATTATAAACCATGTTAGAAGCCTCATGTAGAATATATGAAATGGAAATTATCTAAATCTATTGGTATTCTTTACAAAACAAGGGATTTGTTGAATAAGATGTCTGTATCTATTGTACTGTTCACTTATAATGCCATATGTCATATTGCATTGAGGTTTGGGGAAATGTATATAAAACAAATATAGACCTTATAATTAAACTCCAGAAAAGAGTTATTAGGATAATAAATCAAGCTAGTTATTTTGAATCTACTAATCCATTATTCATATGATCCAGTACTTTAAATGTGTTGACATTGTGTATTTAAAAACAATGGAAATACTTTTTTGAGCTAAGAGTAAAAGCCTTCCTTCTTGTATTCAAAATAAAATGTTGTTAAGAGAAGGAAATTATAAGTTAAGAGGGTTGTGTATTTTTGAATAATCTTATGTGAGAACGAATGTAAAATATAGGTGGTTCTCAGTTTTGGGAGTTATGTTATGGAATGGGCTTAGTGATGAGATTAAATTGTGTAGATCTATGTTGAGTTTTAAACATGCCTTAAAATGCAAGATAATTAAGGATTACAGTTAAAGTAATAAATAAAACAATTATATCAATATATAAAGCAATGTATAAATATTGAACAAAATCACCTTTCTTTTATCTTTTTCTTTTTGAAAGGCAGACATCCTAGGGATGTCTAAGAATCTAAGTTATACCTGATGGATTGTGCAGGATAGGCAAAATAAGCCTTGGGCTTCAGCCTATTCCTTTTTCTGTCCTAGTGTGAATTTCACTGTGTGAAATGTAAGCACGTAAATGTGTATGTTGATGTTTTTGTGGTTAATATTCACACAAATTATAACGCGTGTTCCATCACAATGTATGACCGAAATAAATCAAAAATCTAAATCGGAATATGCAGTAGTAGTGTTAAGTACATATTGTAAATTCAATATGAATGATGATTCTCTCTCTCTCTCCCTCTCTCTTATCTGCCTCACTTTGTTTATTTGTTTATTTCTTTCTAAACGTATTTAGTCTTTTGACACTAGTGGCATATGTCAGGGATGACGGGTGTATGTCCTCTGTGATATAGCACTTGTTTTTACTGTCCAGTGGGTAACCTTGAAATAACTAGAGCACTAAATTCGTTTTCACGTGTTATTAATCAAGACTTTGGAACAGCTAATAGGAACCTTCCAGAGGACCTATAGGGTTTATACATCAGATCTTGTAGGTATATACAGTATAGAAAGTTAATGTAACTTCATCAATACAAAATCCAAGGAAAAATAAACAGATTAATTGCTCAGAGAGAGACAAGTGTCCTGAAAAGGACCAATTCCGAGCCAAAACTGGAGTAAACATCGGCATTGTCTCCAAAAGACAAGCAGATGTAACTTTTTTTTCTTTTGGACTTATAGGTTTCCCTATTGTTTATTAGCTGCAGTCTACATTGAGTATCTTTATTATTATTTTGGGCCAGTGCCTACATTGAGTGCAAAACACCAAAGCAATGACTGCTTATCATGAAAGGGGTTGCCAAAATTACACAATCATTTGCTATTTTGTAAGAAGGAAATGCTAGAGTGAGTGTGTTCATGCTGCACATTTTGACTAAAGCTGAGTAAACCTAATGTTTCAACTGTCTAGCACTGAAAATATTTGTATATTGGAATACATGAAAAACATGAATTTACCTGTCCTCTGTATTCATTGTTTTTAGTGAACAACCAACTGCGTTTATACTGTAGCTACCTGGACATACACAATAACTAAATGTAATATGCCGTAAATTATAAGCTGTTATGCAAAAACGGTTACTACAGTAGAGAAAGAGGGAAACTGGGTAGTTGTTTTCTTTCTGTATGCATTGGTTCATTTGTCTTAAGGTAGAATGAAATACTTTATTTATATACAAATGTTAAATATTGCTTTAATATTACAGCCTTTAACAATCAATTGTGCAACATTTTATCAAAAATAAATGTGTCTTGCATGAGAAACAGCAATTTTCTATAACAACTTGAAGACATCATAAGCACATTACAATTACATCATAACAGGAAATGTCATAATATACTACAATGCATCATGAATCTGGCATGAGCAGGTTATTTTGCTGTTATAAGAAATATATTTACCACTGGGGCCTTTATATATAGATTTTTTTAACACATAAGCACATGAGAATTACATCATAGTGATTTCAAGAAATTTCATAATACACTATAATGCATTGTCAACTTGATGTAACCAGGTTTTGATATGATAAGTTCATGAATGACATTGTGGAACAGCAGTAAGACATATAAACAAAAGCAATGTACAGGTGGTAAATACATTACTATTATAACAGCCTCATAACCTGGTTATACAAGATTCATAATACATTATAGTGTATTGTGACATTTTCTGAGGAAATGCCAGTATGATAATGGTAATTCTGATATGCTTATGATGTGTAAATAATAAACATATAGGCCCTAGTGGTAAATATATTACTTATTACAGTGTCATGATAAATCATAGTGTATTATGCCATTTTCTGTTGCAGTTATGATGTCATTATAATGTGCTCATGATGCATGTATGACTTATAATGTGGTGCAACCAGCAATTACAGTATTACCCTATTTTGTTTTATATATCCCACAATTATTACACGATCATTTGCCACTTTGTATAAAAGGAAATGCTAGAGAGTGAGTGTATTCATGTAGCATATTTTGACTAAAGGTGATTAAACCTTATGTTTTTAATTGTATAGCCCTGAAAACATACCAATCACACCAAGAGAGGTGTTGAGCATTTATTCTCTCCCACTATAACCTTTACCAATTATGGGATTATATTCATATTATAAAAGCTACTAATCAGGAACCCATCTCCTTATTCAGTATCTGTATATTTATTTGTAAGTGTTATTTGAATATGTATCCTAGTGCGTTATGTTCTTTCCATTCATAGTAGGTGTTGCAACTGTTATGACACTATTTTTGGGATTTGGGTTTACTAAAGTTATATCTTAAAGTCTCTGAGAGCCATGAATGCAAGAATACAAGAGGAGTCAGGTAGTTTGACTTGCAGCTTGTCCCTCTGCCCCTACTCCAGACATGACACTGCCAGTTCTCACCAATTGATCTATAACTGCTGAAAAACAGGATTTACCACCCGAGTGTAAACCTGCCTTACAGTATATAATTATTTTTACTAAACTCAGGTAATCTTCAAAAACTGAAACAAAAACTAAAATAAAAACTAAGGGCCGGGTCTACTAAAGTTTGCGTGGGTAAAAACGTGTGCAAACTCATAGCATGCGCAAATACATGTACATACTGGGAGGAGAAAATGTAAATAGATTAATGCTGCACACGCATTGTGATTTATGAAACCTGAATGCAGTTTAGTTGATGGAGATTGCGTCTTTATTGAATAAGTTTCAAGGGAATGTGCAAACGCCCAGCATGCGTAAAGAAATCAACATTTATTGAAAAAAGATTAATGAAATCACTTTAAAAATTCTAAACATATTATTACCCAATGAAATGCTTAGTCTCAATCATTTCTAATTGTGTTAAGCCCTGCAAAATAATTCTCAAAAACACATTACTGCAGTCACAAAACAATCTATTACAGCTCTAACATTTATTGCAGCCTATTTTAACCTTCAAATTCTATAGGCTCAAGAATTTCAGTTTGCGCTTGCAGTTCTGTTGCCCGTCCAAACTCTCCATGGTGCAAAACCCTCATTTAAATACTGCTGTTCCCTAAACTAAATAAAGTAGAATAAAACTGCCATGGATTTCTTTCTTTTTTTAAGCAATAGTATTGTACATTCTCAACCAACTGCTATTTTGTAGCTTAATTGGTCATAAATAAAATGACTAAAACTAAATAAATAGAAAATATGTAGAGAGAATAAAACTAAAATTGTATATCAATGTGTATATACTATATGTATATAGTACAGGAGAACAAAGTAAGATTCTTACCTTTTAGCAAACTTTTTGTTTGGCCACTTTTACTTAAATATCATAACCTATTTTATTTTATTTACAGTATACTAAGACAACAGTGATATTGTGACTGTACTCTATCCAGGAGCTATTTTCCCTTTTTTCTGTGACAACAGTTTGTATTCATTACAACTTCCATCCATCCATCCATTGTCTATATCCGCTTACTCCTATTTAGGTGCCTATCCCAGCATGCATCGGGCGGAAGGCAGGGAAACACCCTGGACAGATCGCCAGTCCATCACAGGGATAACACATAGACAGATAAACACAGTCACACTCACATTCACATTCACACTTACGGGCAATTTAGAGTCTTCAATTCACCTGACCTGCATGTCTTTGGACTGTGGGAGTAAACCGGAGCACCCGGAGGAAACCCACGCAAACACGGGGAGAACATGCAAACTCCACACAAAAAGGGCTAGGTGAGATTTTAACCCAGGACCTTCTTGCTGTGAGGCGACAGTGCTAACCACTGCGCCACCTTCCCGCCCTCATTACAACTTTTGAATACTTATTCCCTACGTGTGTGTGTGTGTGTATTCTGTCTTGAGCCCAAGGAATAATCATTAAAATCACATGATTCTGTAGGTTGCTGCTTCTAGATTTATCCTGCACCCTATTCCAACCTGTCACTCAACTCTGTTTGTGTGTGTGCATACATGTGCATATTTGGGGAGAAACCGAATGCATATAACAGAATTACAGTAATCTAATTTGCTTATTGTTTAGATTGACACCAGAAATTAGGCCAATAATGTTTTTTACTTTTTAAAAAACTGTTGATTACCTGTTGCATTACTCAGAAACACAACTTAATTTTGCGTAGCTTGAAATGATATAATGGTTGACAATGACATTAACATCTTTGTAGGCTAAACTAAGCTAATGTAACCAGATTATGTTAATTAGTTAGAGTAATCCAGAGAATAGATTTGCTCCAGATTACTGATTACAATAAAGGTAATCAGAAAGATGCAACAGATTACATTTTGAACAAACACCTCTCTACCCTTTGCATCCATGTGTGTGTGTTTGTGTGTGTGTATGAGAGAGAGAGGGGGGGGGGTCTTGGTTCCTAAACTTCACCTTTAACTATGAGGAACTCTGCATCATATTCTACACTGACCACCAGCATGTTTTTCTATATTTGAACAACAGACTCAGGACTTCCTCCTGTTTCAGAGAGGGCCACCTCATCATGCAAGCAAGACGGGACATTGGAGAGAGAGAGAGAGAGAGAATGGGTAAAGAGAGGAAGAGGTGGAAGGAGTTAGAAAGATAGAGAGAGTAAATTAGTTGAAACTTTTTTCAAATACACATCCCTCCTTTACTGGACCTCTCTCTCTCTCCATGTCTCTCTCTTTCGCCCTCCATCTCTCTCTCTCTCACACATACACACACACACACCACCTCCTGTCACTTTCTCATTCCTCCAGTTCATTGCCTGCCTGATGACAGTGCTGACAACTTGCTTCATGCCCCCTACACACCCCTTCTGCATTAGCCATGACAGGTGTGTGTGTGTGTGTGTGTGTGTGTGTGTGTGTGTTCGGCTACCAACCAAAGGCCAGGCTACCAGCCACCCCAGATAATGTCTGGTGTGTTCAGGAGACTCTCTCTCTGTCTGTCTGTCTGTCTGTCTGTCTGTCTGTCTGTCTGTCTGTCTGTCTGTCTGTCTGTCTGTCTGTCTGTCTGTCTGTCTGTCTGTCTGTCTGTCTGTCTGTCTGTCTGTCTGTCTCTCTCTCTCTCTCTCTCTCTCTCTCTCTCTCTCTCTCTCTCTCTCTCTCTCTCT
>OMOT01041791.1:0-15466 GCA_900312575.1 Acanthochaenus luetkenii | reverse complement strand
GCGTTTATGCCTTTATGTCCGTAAAGCAGTTCTGCGGTGATAGAAACAATGGAGGAAAATATCTACCGATCGTCCCACGATATACGGGCGGCACAGTGGCTCAGTGGTTAGCGCCGTCGCCTCACAGCAAGAAGGTCCTGGGTTCGAATCTCCGCCCCGGTCCCTTCTGTGTTGAGTTTGCATGTTCTCCCCGTGTTTGCGTGGGATTCCTCCGGGTGCTCCGGTTTCCTCCCACAATCCAAAGACATGCAGGTCAGGTGAATTGGAGACTCTAAATTGCCCGTAGGTGTGAATGTGACTGTGACTGTGTTTGTCTGTCTATGTGTTATCCCTGTGATGGACTGGCGATCTGTCCAGGGTGTTTCCCTGCCTTCCGCCCGATGCATGCTGGGATAGGCTCCAGACCCCCGTGACCCTGAATAGGAGTAAATGGGTATAGACGATAGATGGATGGATGGCTGGAAGTATTCAAACAAGCATAGTTTGTGCTTAACTGCCTCAGGGTGTAGGGTTGACCCCAACATAATACACAATACCAAGTTCAGTTCATTGAAGTTTAGTTCCTTAGGTTACCTAAAAATATATATATAATTCTGACTACTGTTGACAAAATCGACTTATTGTAAGTCACTTTGGACAAAAGCTTCTGCTAAATGCTGTAATGTAATGTAATTCTCCCACATCCATATGCGAGTGTACAGAGAGTGCACTTTTCTGTGAGTTTTTTTCCATCCAAATTCTTTGTTGACTACCATAGTGAAATTACAGAGAAAGTGCACTGAAAGTACACCGTGTTTTCACATATTGTATAGTGATGGAAAGATGATGATGATTTAGGGAGTACAGTAAATACTTCTGGTGGTTTGTTCTATGTTTAGATGGTGAAATAGTGAAACTACAGAGTACTTCTCTATTCTTTTTTCTGAGGTTAGATTGTTTAACAGCCCTGAATTTTGGGAAATTACTGTAGGTGCGTGAAAAAACGGGCATGTCAAAACATCCATGGACTTGTATTAATGGGCAGCCTACTGTTTCCTTCTTTTCCTACAGTTATTAACAGAAATCAGATGATAGTACCTAGTGTTAAAGGTATGACAAGTTACCTACTGCTTCCAAGTGCAGCTACCTAGTGCATGGTAGTGTGTATTTCATATCATTTTAATTGTAATGAGTAATAGTAGGGCTCTCATGCATGTTTACGTGAAAGAAATGTCTATTCAGACAACAAAGGCACTTAGCCAAGGTCAAGGATAGAAATGATTAACTGTTGGGCTGGGCTATCTGGTTGTAAAAAGCTTTGAGCGGAAACATCAGTCACGGGTTCACAATAGAGGGAAATGTTTAACTCTTGAGGTTTGCAAATGCAATCTTTACTGTCTCCCCACAACGGTGAGATTTTGTGTCCAGCTTTAGCAATAGTTATATGGCTCTCGTCAACTAGCGTTGATGATTGGGTCAGCAGGAAGGTGACCATCGTAATTCAGAGGACAGCTGACCGAGGTTAATCAAATGCATATGATGGCATTATCATTTTACTTCAGCTAACCCATGTAACCAAAGTGAGTGGGGTCAAATGAAGACTCCCCTCTCTCTTACATTAAGAGTATCCAGAACCAAAGCACCCGTATGAGGTTAGCGTGTCAATAAGGAGGCAGGCCTGTGAAGCCACTGCTGAGTAAAATGTTCTATAAAGAGGCCGAATGCCAATGCAGTCTAATTTAAAAAAAATAAAAAGGCTGCACATGCCGGCAGGGGCTGTGAGCCTGAGTGGTTGGAGGAAATGTATGAATCGATTTGACTTGGCGCAGAGCCAAATGGAAAGCGCAGAATGGGAAAACGCCATAAAGAGAGAGTTTCTTCAGCGCATTGTTTTAATACACACCACTCAATACCCATTCTCCAGTCCTCCCTGAAACCGTCGGGTCTGTGGGAGCCTTATAATGCCTGCTCGTTCTGGCTTATTATAGGCCCATTGGTGTGGAATTAATGCAATGTTTGCTTGTTGCCAGGTGTTGATTGCCCCGATGATGTCACGATGTTAAAACCATAGTTACTCTCCATTCCATTTAAATTGATGATGCTAATTGATTAATGTACGTGTGTGGATGCCTTGTAGTATTTCTATGCACCGATGACTATAGATACACATGGACAAGTAGAAAAACCCCCAGGAAATAATGCACTAGCGGAGTACACACTCGGCCCCCCACCCTCATTCCTGCCCCTGTGTTCTATATTTTTCAGACCATTGGTAAACTGAACTGAAGCTTTTGTATATTTGGCCAAGAGTTTGTAAATAATTAAGAGTCATTAAGAGACACTTGCAGCACGACTAATGAGTTATCTGTACCTCAACTATAAGTTTAAAGTGGCTTTTTCATCAATAGTCAAATGTATTGCAATAATATGTTCTAATATATTTCCCTGTAATATACCACTGCCCAGAGCCAGAAGAAATAAAATATATATATATATGAACTGACCTTCTCTTTCCCTGTGGCTCACAATTATACCAGGAGAGTAGCACTGAAAGAACCCAAGAGATGCCAGAAAGTCCCAATTTTATTGCACGAAATAGAAAAACACTTTGTCAGGTGGCAGATTACAATCTGATCAATTTTCTAAATGAATTCTGGGCCACACCTGTCAGAGTGGGTTATAACTAACTGCCTTGGTCCCGAATTGTACTGCAGAACCATTTCAGACATTGCAGGACTTGTTGCCTTGATATTACCTGGGATGAAAAAGGATAGTTCAACTAAATTACAAATTTACCACATCTTGAATCTTCATAAATCTCTCCAAATCCCTAGAGCGGGAGAGGCACTGATATATGACTTGCTGGTAGTCCAGGCTTTTGCCCGTGTATCTCTTGCCTTTTTATCAGGAGGCATTCACATCTGTCAAAACTTGTGATTGGATAACAAAGACCAGCAAAACCCTAAGGCTAAAAGACGGATAAACCAACAGGTACAGCATTATTGTCAAGGTCCATCCATCCATCCATTGTCTATACGCGCTTACTCCTATTCAGGGTCACGGGGGAGCTGGAGCCTATCCCAGCATGCATTGGGCGGAAGGCTGTTTTTTGTGTAGGTGAGCTACCTTTTTTTTCTTTTTTCTGCCTTGTAGGTAACCTGAGCATCCACGAAGAGCTGGAGCAACTTGTGGCCAGTTTCCTTGGAGTAGAATCTTCCATGAACTTTGGAATGGGTTTTGCCACCAACTCCATGAACATCCCAGCACTTGTTGGCAAGGTAGGTATGCGATTTAAACACACTAAATGTCACACCATACAAACAAAATCCTACTCTATGGGTGCAAGTTTCACAGCGCAGCATGAATTCATCTAATTAGCCTAGCTTTTGTTCCTCTTTCATATGGCCTAAATTAATGAATAACAGTGTCAACTAAGCTCAGCTGCTAACAACTCCCCACCCACCGCCATTAATTAAAATCATAATTAAACCTTACAGTAGCCAGGAGGAGGGAGGCTCTGGGTATACCTAGCTACATGCAGACACATAGACAAGGAAGGGCAGGCATTGTTAAGAGCGCCACTCAAGGGCATGATTATACTCTGGCCTGTTGGCACGCCAGCCTAGATCACACAGGCTGCCATGGGTTACCAGGGGCAACACACAGCATGACTTTCTCAGATCGGACTGGACGGGAGGAGGAGTAGGTTACCTGGGGTTTGGGGTTTAAGTGATGAGAATGGGGTCGTTTATGCAGCTCAAGTGATGTAGCAGCCCCTCGGGGCCATGTGGATGGTCCCTGTAGTAGCCCCGTGGGGGCCAGTGGTGCGGAGGCCGCATCGACGCACACTGCCAGTGCTATCCTACAGGGACAGGCTGTGCTGGGCTCGGCCTGGCTGGGCAGAGCTACAGTAGAGTGGCAGCTGCTGGTAGGCTGGGGACCGGGCCAGCTGGACCCCGGGCCAAACTGAGGGGATCTGTCACTGAGACAGTGTCAACATACACCATACAAGAAGTCATTCAAACAAAGGCAGGCAAATGCTTAGAGCTTCAGTGTTGAATATGCTAATATGCCATGCAGCTGAATTTATTTGCATTCTGATTTTCATGCAAGATAAGAACATCATTATTGTTAAAACTGTGACGTTTCAGTCTCTAGGACCTTCACCAGACAGGAAATGCACACCAAGTACTATACAACCAATATAATACACCAGTGGGATTAGACAGAGGTTTTTGTGTTTAGGGGAGGAGTAGGGACGGGGCAAGGAGAGTAGACGGAAATTTAATTTGCCAGGGTGAACCTTATGAGACCGGTAACAAGGGTAGGGGAAGTTATACAAGGCCAAAGTACAAAAGCACGAAAGATGCATTAAAGCACATTAAAAACAGACAAGCCCTCAGAAAACAGACATTACAATAACAATGGTAGAGGGTGTAGAACACAGTCTTATCATTCTGTTTCTCACCCATATATATATATATATATGCAGTATATATACTTTATATGTCTATTGTTGTCACCTACAAACTGAGTACATATCTTACCAGTCTATATTCTAAAAGCCTAACCAGGGACAGGGGTGGTAAATTAGCCATGGCTAGAAACCCATATGCGTGGCATCTACCTTGTATTCAACATATGAAGCAATGTTTTATGCATTTGTCCCTGTTAAATAAACAGTAGTAAAAGGAAATAAAAAGATACAAATTCATTTTCACAGTTGTTTTTGCAGTTACATTGTTAATATCCATTTGACAGGATAAACCACACAGATTGAATTTCACAGCTGAGCAAAATTGCAATGTTCCCGTAATTTCAGAGACAGCTAATTAGCTTGTTCGATCCTAAGGGAGAATCTAATTGGCTTACTCACTAGGCATAGACCAGTCAATCCAGAACATGAGGACGCACTCATACACCCTCCATACCAATCTCACAGCATCTTATTATTAAACCAAGATTATTGCCCAACAGTCTGTGTATAGGGACGTCCTTTAAGAATGCCAATAGTATTGTGGAGGTCATTTTTTAAAGTTTTGTTTTCCTTTATTTTAGAATTTTGTGACATGTTCACAAAGGTGCACAGGGTCCCAATCCCAGTAATGCTGACTACAATAGTATTATGGCTATTACATTGGAATTGAGGAGCTTTAGGAGAGAATTAAGTCCTTGCTCTCTGCTGGTTTCCAGAGTTGCTTGATACTGAGCGATGAGCTGAATCACACGTCTCTCGTCTTGGGAGCCAGATTGTCAGGAGCGACCATCCGGGTGTTCAAACACAACAGTACGTAATACAGCAATACAACATACAGCATTATTTAAGTGGTCATCTGCGGGATCTGTGTTTTTGTTGTTGTTGCTTTGGTGACATCTTTGGTGCTAAGCAGTCATTGCTGTGGTGTTTGCTGCACTGCACTTCCCAGAGATCACTTGGTAATCAAACAGTGTGTCCAGTACTGTGACTTATTTTTCCTTGGATTTTCTGTTGATGAAGTGTTAATTTCTGTGTTCAGCTCTGGTGGCTATCGCTGCCCATGCTAATTACCCAGTTCTTCTATTTATTCCGCACAAACCGCTGTTGCTGTGACAGAAACCTAAAACGCGTCACTTCCTGTACACCACAGGACCTTTCTTGGGAAAGACCCAACACTAGGTGTTTAGAACAGTAAACGTAAAAGCTTTCATGAATTGGGCATAGGTTGAATAACTATTGCGTTATATCAATCGGCGATAGACAGCAAAACTGACATTTATTTATATGAAAATGTCACAGATTATTACTTTAACTCTACTCTATGTCTCTTTTTACATTGTTGATTTCCATAGAAATGGAGGAGGGGTGGGGGGTGGAGAGAGAATAAGCATGAATAATGTAACACTCAAAGTGGTGACATTGGAAACATCCCTCGCTCTTTCAGGAGACAGGACAAGTGAGCCAATACTCTGGCAGCAAATGTGTCCTGACAGGTACAATCAGAGTCTGTTAAGGGTCCTCCCAGCAGATCCCAGAGGCCAAGCGTCTGAGGGAAAGAGTCCTCGGACACCTCGGTAGCCTCCGTACCTCCAGCACTAGACGCTCTGCAGGCTCACACACTCTTTTATTAGCACAAGGCCTCTATTTACTAAGAGGGTTATACCACTCAACTTAGCCACAACAAAGACCTGTAAAAACATGAAATAAACACAGTGCTTGGCGGTGATATTTTTCAATGCATACCGCAAAATATGTCTTCTGGGAAGCATTGTGATGATGTTTGGCTGAGACGTTTGAAGGTTTTAAGTGGGTTATCTGTGGGCAGAGATGGAATTTCATACCAGACAGCAGGTAAACTGGCTTGCCCACTCTTAACGTTGTGAGTCTTGTGTGTGGGAAATACTTCAAATAGATACAGATTTTGAAGGATATCATTGTTATTCTGTCAGGCAATGTCTATGGTGGGAGAGGGTTACTCTATTGTTTGTGTTAAACTTGGGTCACACTGAGGATACATTTAAAGATAAGATATTGATATCTAAAACCAAATGCACGTGTCTCTTGTAGAAACAGAAATTACCATCCTCCTGATCATAGTCAGATCTTGTATCAGGCCATGGCTGATTTTAAATCGGTTCCTACCTGTAAAATGATCTCTCCCTCATTCTGCACACAGAGCAAACCACTGTAGATTCCTCTTTCATTGCTTGGTTTCCTCAACGTTGAGATTGGTAGATCTTAACATTAGATATGTTCCGCACTATTACGTTTCAAGAATTTGTTTTTATAAGAAAAACATCTGCTGCCACTTAAAAGTGAAACTGTTACAGTGATATCAATAATCTATGACGGATTATACATTATTTGACTATGCACTCAGCTGGAAAGGGTTTGATTGCGCTCATATTGTCAATGAGACTCTTCATTAACTAAAGCTATTCAGTACTGCCATCTGCTGGTTCAGTTTGCACACCTGCATCTGAGGGTTTAAATAATAATATCAACCTTACCTGTTATGAATAATCAAATTGTAAATGCCATTGGGTAATTATTTTGCTGATAAAAAAGAAATTGATTATGATTTCCAGTATTATTACATTGTGGTTTTAAGCAACCAGCCAGACCTCACTAGAGAGACCTTTGGCCAAACCCATATTTAGCTCAGTTGGTAATCCTATCCAATGCAGACTTTGCAGGTGTTCATTAGCCTCATGCAGCGGAGGTATTTCCTGTTTGTAGTTTGTGGAAGGTGTTTCTGGCAGATAAAGTTGTGTACTCTGTGACCTGCCCTGCCCTGTGGAAATGGTTACTGTGCCTACTGTTGTTTGCTTTCTGCACACTGTGATTTGTTCAGTGCTATACTTTATATCTGTGTATTATACATATAATATACACTTTTATATACCTATAAGTTTTGTATGCTTTTATACTGTTACTCACTGAAATATGTTGCCCTTTTAGAGATGTTTATACTGACTTGCATTCAGTTACAGTGCAATGATGTGTGCTCAGTGTTTTGTTTTTGTTTTTTTCCTTACCAATAATGTACCGATTTCTGATTTGTTAAGTGTCTCACCCTCCAGCTCTTTCACTGTGTGTGTGTGTGTGTATCAGACATGCACAGTCTGGAGAAGATGCTAAGAGAGGCGGTTTGTTCAGGGCAGCCTCGAACCCACAGACCCTGGAGGAAGATCCTCATCTTGGTGGAAGGCATCTATAGGTCAGCTGTGATTATACCACACACAGCGGCTCGCATACACACACACACACATCCGTACACTCACACACATACAAACTTATATCTCTGGTCACTTGATCTGTTTTATCAATCTGTGCAGGCTCTGAGGCGCTCTTTAGCAGAGTTTAGCATAGCCAGACTAAAGCTCCAATCTTAATTTGTAACC
Source organism: Acanthochaenus luetkenii (assembly GCA_900312575.1). Lineage (NCBI taxonomy): Eukaryota > Metazoa > Chordata > Actinopteri > Beryciformes > Stephanoberycidae > Acanthochaenus > Acanthochaenus luetkenii. The sequence goes on along the minus strand of OMOT01041791.1, from coordinate 7,606 downwards.
TGAGGAGAGCTCTGCATGTGTGTCTAGCGGCCTCTGTAATGGTCTCTATTTCAATTGCTTCCTTCTCTAGCCTTGAATAATAGTGTATATGTGTGTGTGTGTGTGTGTGGGGGGGGGGTTTGGGTTCTGTTTGATTACTGGAGAAGGGTATTGTGTGTTTCTCCCGGCAGTGAGCAATCCATCTGCTCATTCGCTCCAAATCAAGGCCAAGTGGAGCCACAGAGATTGACTTGGCTACACCTCCAGCCCCTCCTATCTTTCCTCCCTCTTTTGCTTTCAATCTTCAACATGTTATGAGTAGTTTAAAGTGAAAGGGCACTCAGCGTAAGGCTGCGGACACACTAGAAATTTTTTTAAATCCTTTGAATATGCGTCACGTAACGACGGATTTCACAGATTCAGGCATAAACCGAAGCAGTTTGTGGGACCTGCTCACCAGAATTCTTGTTTTAAACAGCCTGCGAACTCTGTGATATATCTCAAAGATAGAGATGTCTATCCAGACGGTATTGAAATTATAAGTACACCCGTGAGTTTGCTGAAAAACAGTAGGTATTTAGGACCAGACTTATTATTTGGGTAGGAGGGAAAAATCATTGATACGGCCGTTCCAGACGGGATGAAAATGACTGAACAGCGCTGTATTACCTGACGTTCCCTAGATAAATTAATCCTGTCCGAAAAGGGGAAATAGTCGGGTGAATATGCCTGTATGCATATTCACAACGCTTCTAATCAGATGCATCAACACATTATTTTCGAGTCGCAGCCTTGATTGTCGTTCAAACTGAAAGAAAAATCAGAGGGACGACGTCAAAATTCCAGGAAAAATCTGACCAATGAGAGAACAGTTTGCTTGCACTTGGCGTTTGTTTACAAGTTTTGGTCCACTGTTGCCATGTGAACACAAATCAAACCAAGGGGAAAGTGCAACATTGTATCATATTAGTCCCTGAATCGGAACAAAGCAAACTACGGGTGTGAAAACGCCATGAGTCAGCTGGGGAGTTTATTGTTAGTCCTCATCAAATGGAGGGAAAACGTTGCACATGACCATCGAGTGGCATTAATGTAATGACTAGTTCTACCACAATCCTGTTAATCTGAATGACAACTTAATTGCACACCATCAGACTGGCTTTATCAGACAATATCTCCGACATTAGCGAAAGGGGGCTTTCAAAGAACTAATGCTCCGTCTACCTTCCCCGGGAACATCAAAAGACTTGGATAAAGAGTGGAGCAAGCTTTAGCTATATCCTGGGCCTTTGATGTTCACATAAGTCCCGGTGGAACCCTGTCCTGTGTCATTTGGAGTACAGAGGATCTCAGCCATAGCAGGGATAGCAGGTCTGGGATTGCTCCGTTCCCCAGCCGTACACCCATTCTGTCTCCCTGTGGCCTTAAAAGGCTTGACTCTGAGGGGGAGGTGGGAGTAAAATGAAAGCGAGGGCAGCAGAAAGATTCTTGGAACATTGGGGCATGTGGGATTATGTAATATACATGTAGAAACGGTCTGCAGTGTATAAAGTATAGACTGGGGTTGGGGTCAGTTCTGTTTCAGCTGGATTACTTCATTTTTGATTTTTGAGGACAAAAATGGCCTAAAGTCCAATCTACAAATAAACAGTTCATTATATGAATAGCAGTATGTCTGTGTCCCATGTAAGCTACTTATTGTAACTAGTCTGTGTGTGATTCTCTGAACCTCTCCCCTCATTAGCATGGAGGGCTCAGTGGTGCTACTGCCTGAGATCATCGCCCTGAAGAAGAAGTATAAAGCCTATCTGTACCTGGATGAGGCCCACAGTATCGGAGCGGTGGGACTAACAGGCAGGGGTGTGACCGAGCTGTTTGATCTGGACCCAGCTGATGTGGATGTGATGATGGGCACCTTCACAAAGAGCTTTGGGGCGGCCGGAGGCTACATCGCAGGGAAAAAGGTTCCTATCGGTCTTTTCATTTTCTATGCCAGGTTTCTGCCCTTTCATTTTATTTACATTTTCTCTTTTAAAATCAATAATACATTTCGGAAGAGATATTCATTTCCCCCCACATATTAAAAGACTACACCATCTTCTTGGCAAATAAGATCAACTTAACATTTGAGTGTCAAAAAGACAGGTTGTCTGTGTGTTCAGTATTTAGTGTTTCGGAGTTGATGCAAAGCTAATTCATATGGTCCACTAAATGTAGACGGTGTGTGTCAAGCATTAGCATGACCTGACATGAAGTGAATGAATACTGGATACGCCCATCTTCTCACAGCGGTGTGTTCCTATTTCTTTCTTTCTTTTTTTTGTACCAAAAAGGCAGTGTGTTCCTTTGAACACTTACTAAATGATACCGTTCACCATCCCTGTTATAATTTCCCCTCCATATCACCAATTCATAGTACACCTGTGACAGACTGAACCTGTGGTTTCTCCAGTCAGGAAGACACTGGTCTGATTACTATACTTTTCATAGAGAAAAATGTATCCTCCTGCACCAGACCTGGGTCAAAACATATTCGTTTTTTGTTTATACTCGGCATACAGTAACAGATGGGTGGGATTAATCACATCACGACAATTCCAATAGTGTTGGGTAAGTTATCGATCATGGAAAATAGAATAAACTGAACTGACTCAAATACTTTCCTGGGATTGTTTTAAACTGTGGCCCTCATTGTCCTATGTGGCAACATCCACCCATCTGGCTCCAAAGCGGGCTAAAACAAACCTCAAAAATATCTGAAAATACTATTACTGTCTTGGAAAGATGTATGGGGCTCTACCATCCACTCTTGCTCCGTCACACCCCATCTCTCTCGCAGCGCTCATATGTCCAACAAATGTTCCCCAGGCTGTGTCTCCGGGCCTTTGTAATTCCTTTTGACTCCATTAAATAGTACACTTTAGTACATAACCGCACCGACTTCGTGGCAGTTGATTAGAAAGCAACAGAGGAAACGGCCATGTTGTTTCAATTAGGTATCCAGAGAGGGACCCTTCCTGCCCATGCCTTATGTTGGCTCAGCCCTGCTCTGCCATAATAAGAAGGTAAAGCTGGCAGAGGGCCAGCCCCTTCTTGTGGCGGGCATCGGAACTGCGCTCCAGCTTTAACGGGATGGCCTTTAACAAGCATGATAATGTTTGAAGTATGAACACGCTGCCTCCTTTGACAGCTGGCTGTAGTAAACAGCCTGGAAGGAGCAGGGAGGAAAAGAGAGCGAAAGCCTTTAGATTTGACTTATTTGTTGTTGTGGTGAAATCCCCCAAATCCTGCATGAAGTGGATTTGGGTTGACCGACAAAAGACTGCAGATGTGTTCTGGAAAACGGTCACATTATAGCTATTTTATGAGCGTACCAAAAATAAGCACACCAATGAATCGACTCCAAGCGCCTTATAATTCACTTCAACCTCACATGGAGGCTTTGTTCATTAACCGTCTACCCAAACGCCGGGATGGCATTAAATACATTGAAGGGGCAAGGAAGAGTGTGTGTCTGTGTGTTTGTGGATGTGTGGCATGTGTAAGTATATGTGCTTATGTCAGTGTGTGTGTGTGTATTTGTTGGTGCTGCTGCTACTCTGTGGCATTGTGGCCGTGTATCACCACATCAGTATTGCGGCCGAGTGGCTGAGCTTTAGAAGAGAGGAAACACTCTGAGCTGTCACTCCACGCCCCGCTCCCCAGATGTGGGATGGATTTCGGACATGTTCTCTTAACCGGTTTATCTTGGTCGCACCAAAACCCTGCGAGGCCCTAAAGCGGAGAAAATCCCCGGCCTTAAATGGAAACAGATGTCAGGTTGTTTCAGGGTTCCTTTCCTACGTTTGAGCATCTCCCCTAAAATCCCTTCCCCTGGCATGTGTGTGAGGACGCCACCGCCCAGTGGAGACAGATGGCAGCGAGTGGAAATGGTGGCCAGACAGCATCTCCGGCTCCGTGTCATCACCCAACCACACCCCACCCCCACCCCTCTTGCTGGCCACCATGCAGCCACCGACCAGCAGCCCATCACATGCCTGCTCCAACCTCAGGCCACTTACACACATGCTTCAGGAACCCGTGACCAAATCAGTTCAGTTTCCTGAAATCCTGCTCTCCTCTTGACAACCGCTAGCAGAATTAATCTACTGCTGACATTTAGGAATGATGAGCATGACGGTCCCCATTCTGGCTCACTTCAACATTGGTTCTTTCTCAAATTAGTGCTCTGGCTCCCTCAGAGCACAGACCAGGATAAGATCCAGTGCTATTTTATAGTCCTTAGTCACAATGCTAAGATAGTCATAGTGACAGAGAAATTACTTTTTAATTGATTCTCAGGTGTTGCATATGCATCAGCTCTCTCTAGTGGTGCTAAAGCACAAGTGCAGGGCCTACCCTGCAAGATATGATATTCACAGTTATACATATAGTAACTAAGATTATATTTCAGACATATCTCTGTTCGTCATCTGTGTGACATTGAGTCCCTGTCTTACATTGCAGGAGCTGGTGGACTACCTACGTAGCCACTCCCATAGTGCAGTATATGCGTCCGCCATGTCCCCTCCTGTCACCGAGCAGATCCTGCGTGCCATGAAGTGCATCATGGGACTAGACGGTAGCACAGAGGGTAAGTGTCTCTCTCCTGTTAACGTCGGCCTCAATCTCAGTCCCATCATCCATATACTCTGCTCTCCAAACATGATTTTCTTGCTATACGAATTACTTTCATGTAATTTGTATGGAAACAGCGGCTTAATAAATCCACAGGGCAGTGCCAACGTTAGCATTATTGGTAAGTCCATCCCTGAAGGGAAAGACAAACAGCTGCTTGGTCAGAAAATGTGCTAACAATTACTGGGGTCTGCAGTGGTAGAACGAGGGAGGACGTGCAGTCTCTGTGCACACGTGACCCTGCCATGGAGGAAATCAGTTTCATGTGTGTGTTGTGAGGAAACCTGTACCTCTGAAAAGTTTCTGCTTTAATGGAATCGGACACTAGGGCAGTGAAGGAGTCATTACCAGACCAGCTGCATCACTGCTAAAGAGGAATTCTTATTGTAGTAACAGTAGTTGTAGTAGTAGTAGTATTTACTTTATGTATGTACTTAGTCTATCCCACAGTGGGAAATTCCTTTTTATTACTGGGGGGGGGAAAGGGATACAATACAAATAAACAAAGCGCACAGCAGGGTCACTGTTCACATATACAGAGCAGACTTGCATCAGTAACACATAGAAATTGGTCCTTGTCCCATAACCTATCTCTCCACCAAGTTTCATCCAAATCCATCCATAACTTATGGAGATGTCTTGTGTGCAGACAGACAGACAGACAGACAGACAGACAGACAGACAGACAGACAGACAGACATCCTTCACTTGCTGAAAGGATGAGCAGTGATCAAAACAACAACATGGATTGGTCCTTTTTAACTGTCTTGCGTGTTTGATCTATTTTCACTTACGACAGTGTGCCTTGGTTTATTTTTTTTATTTTTTTTTACTAGCAAGTGAAGGATCGAAGTTTTTCTATTGTCAGTTTGAGCCGACCTGTTGCTCCAAAGAGCACCAGTCTGTTCATATCAGACCCAAACAGTGCTTCTTCCCCTTGTCCTATACAGTGAATAACAATCAGTGCCATTGCCACAGGAAATTCACACTAAGGGGATGGGTCAAAGTTAAAGAGCCACAACAAGGGCAAAGCTTCTGCAACCACGATGGGTTATAATTTGAGTGTGTGCCTCTTCTCAAATCTACAGAGCTTCGAGTGTGTGCCACGTGGTAGAGACTCTACACATGCATATGGCAAAAACAGAGGCAGCCACGTGAACTGTATGGCCTCATACGAATATACAGAACACTTCGAGTGCTGAGTGCATATCTTACAGTGCCGTAATAGGTTTGTCACTCCAAGGACTAAGGACCAATGTCCTATGGTTGAGGTACAGTTCTGTGCAGAGATGAGTAAGTCTCCTCTCTGAACAACACATGCCTGGCATCTGACGTAGTCCAGACACAGAAATCGGTGTTGACCTGTCTTATGGAGGGAGGGAACCCCGCAAACAGTGCACCCTTTCAGTCTTTCAATCTGCTCCAGTGTATCAGAAAGGCTACCAAAGCACATTGGCATGAGAGGTCAAAGGATCTTTGCAAATATGCCCCATTTGTTTGTACTTTTCTTTTTCTCTAAGCCCCCCCCCCCACACACACACACACACCCCTCCTCCTATTTCATTTTGCAAAGCCAGTTTAAAGCAAACTCATGCCAACAGCTCCAGAATAGGGAAATGCTCTGAAAGAACGCAACATCCACGCACTCACACCTACTCACATGACTCCTGCATCTGGCAGCAGGCTTTTGACCTCCGTGCCCTCCGTCTTTGCAGAGAGGAACAATTTACAAAATGGGGCTTGTGCTTTTGGCAGATGCCCGAGTGTTGTTTTTTTGTTTCGTTTTTTTCTCTCTGCTGAGATAAGGGGATTTAAAGTGCTCTCTTACACCCCTTTGAAAGAACTGCCAATCTGTTCCCAGGTAATCAGAGGGAAACAGAGCTGTGTTCCAAGACCGGGCCATGCCAAACTCTGCTGCAGCCATGGAACGACCCGGCTCCCCGGTGATTCACATCATTAGGGAGCCCAGGGAGTTAGCAGAGCAGGCCCCCTCTGCTGCCTTTGATTTGTTTCCTAATATATTTCCCTGAAATAGACGTGATACTTAAGCATTATTTGTATTCGGTTTCAGTCATGGCTACGCTCCAGTGGCGGTCCAGAGTCACTCACTTTGTGTGAAATCCATCGTATCCTATTTGCGAGCCCTCATCTTGGCAGTGTGCAAGTGCGTACACCATGCCGTCAGGCGGACAAAACTGAACCATCTGCTGCCGCAGCTGAATAGTAATCATGAGCAAGACCATAGTGGAGGCTGGAATGGCCCAGATGGAGGTGCAGGACTCAGGATGATTTGGTACTCCAAGAGAAGTCACACTACACTAGCTACTACTGACAGGTGATGTCCTTCCCTCGCATGGAAACTATTATCTTCCCTCCAGTAGACTGAGGACAGTGGGAATGTGCAAGAGAAGAAGCAGTGACTTGGTGCTTTGCCCGAGTAAATCTCCTTGTTGTTATTGTAGGAATTAGACGGATCCAGCAACTGGCGGAGAACACCAGGTACTTCAGGGCCAGACTGAAGGAGATGGGTTTCATCATCTATGGCAATGACGACTCGCCTATTGTTCCAATCCTGCTCTACATGCCAGGCAAAGTGGTGTAAGTATGCTTGAACTCTCACCACACTGGCCAAATGTTTGCCTCCTTCTGTGTAGAGTAAGATTATTAACCGTGGGAGGTTACACTTTGCAAAGACTAATTTGGATAATATATAATAATATAAAAAATAAGTACAGTACTTTCCGCACTATTGAGCGCACCTGAATAAAAGCCGCACCAACTACATTTTTTTCAAAAACACAACTTTGTACATAAATAGGCCGCACCTTCCTATAAGCCGCAATTTTCACGGACCGGTCTTTAAGGTGTGGCGGATAAATACTACAAAATAAAATGATACGACCGGCATAAAAACGGTGGTATATTGTAAATATAATAATAAACGTGAAAC
>OMOT01041786.1:1850-14738 GCA_900312575.1 Acanthochaenus luetkenii | reverse complement strand
TCCTCTGGGCCTGGATGGGCCCTGCTGAAATGACAGGTGGGATGATACTAGCTCTACTTCACTAGCTCTCTAATTGAAATTCCCCAGCCAGCAAATAACGGTGTTAGGTTTGCTTTGCCATAATGTGTCTCTACATGCAGATTTGTAGTGACACCCAGCAAGAAACAGTATGCAGATTGTCAGAGACTCATTGCCTTATCATGAGCCTTTTGCAATGATTAAAAGCCATACTGTCATTTCCAGTTTAAAGCTTCTGGTGATCATAGTTTTTATGTTATGTAGTATGAAGCCATGTTCCACATTGCAAACTAAATACAAACACAATGTTTTGATCCACAATTTTTGCAGTCCTACACCCTCTTTTATTCCTCTTATCTATTTTCCTTTATTAATTATCTCACTATTTTTGTGTGCACAGATCACAGGTGCCTGTTTACTCCTCCAACCCTCTCTCTGACTCTTTCTCTCTCTTGGTTTGGTGAGTTTTTTCTGTGCCGGGTCCTCAGGTGGGGCCCATGCCCTGTTTCCCTTCCCTGTGAGCTGTTCATTCTTGGATGGCTAAAAGGAGCAGCTGTGTTTGCAGGCCATGATCCTGGCACCAACGTAGCAGAATCTATTATTCATGTGGCCTTAGTATCAGAGCGGGGGATCTGGAATCTCCAGCCACCTGTCTCACAGACAAGCCTGCCCTTTTGTTCCCAGCAAATCAATGCAAACACTGATGAATTGAGTTGTATCTTTTTGGAGCACTGACATAGTATAAATTGGCAGAGAGATGATCCTTTGTGTGTGTGTGTGTGTGAGAGTGAGCACATTTGTATGTTTATTTTTACTGTATACCAGAGAGTTGACCTCTCTTAACATAGTTTTCCTCTTTCTCCACCTAACCCCAGTGTCACTCCCAGAAATTAAAACAGGCGAGCATTCGTAAAAAAAGTTTTTTTATTAATTCTAAAATGCTAATTAGGAAAAGGCATATTTTCCCTAGTTGTTTGGTCCTTGTCTATGCCCTCAGTAACCATGGAAATACAGTCATGTGAGTTTGTAACTGGGCCACCCAGGCGAGAACAGAACGTATGAATAATGCTGCACAATCTCAACCAAGTCAGGGACTTTTTCATCAATCTATGATCTATATTTCCTTCATATTTATCCACCCTTGTGACACAGAAGCAAAGCACAAAAATGTTGCTTTTTCAGGGGCATCAATGAGATCCGTTGTGTTTGCCCATTAAGGGTGTTACTTTACATGTATAAATTGATTCCTTCGCTTCTCACTTTAACCACTATTATAGATGTACATATTTGGCAAATTGTAGAATCTGATGTTTTTGAATGTTTATCTGTATGCAAACTGGTTTCAGAAGTGCTATTACATTATATAGAAATATTGTAATATTCTACATACTGCAAGGTTGGCCACAATTGGGTCAGCTCATCAGAAGCATATTGTATCCAGATATTTATCGGAAAGGGTAAAATCCAGCTCTAGCTCCAGGTCATCGTGGGTAACACACCACTTCTCTAGCTTCAAAGAGTCGTCATTTACATATGAATTATTGTACATATTTATGATTTGGCCTAGTTTTAACGAATTATCTCTATTAGAGAACTACAACTCAACTCCCTACAACTCCCTTTACCTATGCTGTCTGGAAACACACACCAAACAAAAGCTAAAATAAGTCAGATTGATTTTCACTTATCCCTAATGAGTATTAATTAATTAATGATTTTTGTGTTTGGGGTGCAGAGTGAAGTCCTTACATAAATATGCAATGATATAATTAATAAATTAACTTGTGCTCGTGTGGCTTCTGTGGTTTAATTGTGCAATCCTCATAACTCAGTTACCTCTGATCAAGATGACACCTTTTCCTATGAAACAGGGGGATTCAATGGTACTTATTAGTTAATTTATTAACTCTTTGAAACTCCACCTCATTTGCATGCAAGTAAGATGGCCATGCAAATCGTTTGAAATGCAAAAATATATCTAGTTTCTATATTTCATCAAGGAGCTTTTCATGTTTAATAAATTACAGACATCATCCTCTAAGACTTTGTTATTCATTAACCAAAAGCACACAATTGGGATCCATTTAAAATCTTAATCACAACCTGCAGAATTATTTGCTTTCTGCTAATATTTGCCTTGACAGGGCCTTGGTAAGCCAGTACACTGAGCCTGGAGACGGCTTGTACAATAAGCTGTCTTGAAACAAACTATATATCTCTGTTTGTAATGGGATTAGATGCACAGCAGTTTTAGGTACTGAATGTGTATCTAGTCGCTGTGTCACCAATTGCAACAGTAAACTGGGAATGAAAAAACTAAAACTAAAACTTATTGTGGTTAATTAGTGCAATTTACTTAGAATAAGCAACGGGATTTGTACATTTTGTAACTTTTTTTTTTAGTTCAGGACATTCCAGTTTGTCATTGTGTCACTGAGGACACTGAAACATGTTGAGTAAGATAAATTGTGTGCAGGAATACCTGAGTTTTTATTCTGTCTTGATTATTGTACATTGAGCTGAAGCAGTGGTATGTAATATACCTTGTTGATTCCAGCTCAGTTGAAGTGTTGAAATATGTAGGGGCCTGTTACTGCTCCTTGCGTTACCCCTTGCCATTGTATTGAATTTCATTTTCACATTGGTGTATTTGTTTGTGTTGTTGTAAACAGACCTCAGTGGGGAGTTGTAATGGTCTCTTGTCATAACAGGCCATCAATCACTCTAGTCCCTCAAGATGCCCAAAAGCAGCCTAATGCTGCAGCCTGGGACTCCACTTGACATGACTAATGTTCATTTAGTCTTCTGTGGGTTAACTTTCAGTTGTACAAGACATTTCCCATCATCCCCAAGCCCTGTTGCCCCTGTTTGTGATTGATCCATAGTGATACCGTTTTTTTTACTAAATAAAGGACATTCAGAAGATATTAGATACAGTTCTGTAACTGTACTTTGTACTTGGCATTGTTTGCATACTATTGCATTACTATAATTTCTAATTGGTTTCTGATTTTCTGGTGCATGTCAATAGTTGAAGTGATTCAGCATATTTAGATGGCACAGTCTTAACATTTCTGCCTGCTTTAAATTAATGACAGCATCCTCACCATCTGTCCACAATGGTAGGCTGAGGGGCATCTCCAATATGTCCGCCACCAACGGCAAAGTAATTCATGAATTATGTCCTTTGTGCCAGTAATAGAGACTAGATAAATATTTCAAAGTCGGCTACTGCTGATAGGTTGTGCACGACAGCAGATGCTGGCAAATATTGATCTCTTCTTTCATAAACGCCACCTCTTAATGTTGGAAAACCTTACTGCTTCTCCTTTGTCTGCTCAGTTTTGTAATTTCTTTACAAACTTAATGGGAGGGAGGAGAGGAAACGATTGCTCACGACTCAGGGAAGCTCTCCCACATTCCACAGAGCCTCACCTACAGCAGAAGGTCAGGGGCCTGGCTCTCCCTCCCTGAACGTGACAGTCCATCTGTGCCCAACTGGCGGCGGTTGGCACCCGACACGGGCATCTGCCACCTGTGCCATTGCCAGCTCGGTGTACACGCAGACATCTGCTGTAGCCGTGCTCAAGGGGAGCCTCAGCCTTACAACAGAGAGCAGGCCAAACATTGTCCTGACTGTGTCTGCTAACAACCTGCCCTAATGAGAACACGCAGGGCAGAGTCCATCAGGCCGACACTGCTTAACCTGGAGGGCTCTCTACTTAGGTGAGTAAGGAAGCTAAGCACAGGCAAAAAGGACAAACGTAGAGTTATCTTTTAACTGGCAGTAAGGAGGAAAAACAAGTTGCAGCATTTAACAGATAAACGGGTAAAAACGTTGCCTTGCTGTGATTTCACTGTGTTTGGCACTATTTTGCCGTGGTATTCAAGAGCCAAGGAAAACTGGAAGTGAGACACTTCTCTCCTCTTAAGCTGGGCGCTATGAAACTTCATCATGGTGAAAGTTATTTTGTACAAATCAACTGTTATTATTGAGCAGTATATTAATAAAACAAGGTAAAATTCTAAATTTAGCTTTAAAATCACAGCTAATGTGTGAAGATTTCTTATTATTCTCCTATAATCCTCCTAAGCTAATGCTTTCAGTGGTGTCACATTGCAGGAGAACTTACTTCTGGGTTCTTCATGTATTAGTTTACATGGACTGCTGCCATATAGTATATACATAACTATTTTTATGATGTAAGAGAGTATGCATTAAAGCACGCTTATGTATAAGCAGTGCTTCTATGTACTGTATGCTATAATTTATGTTTGTTAAAGGTTCAGTTGCTAACGTTAACTAGCAAGCCTAACATTACTGTATGTGATCAGCTAGAGATCATTAAGATAAACTGATCATGAATTAGAATCAGAATCTGTATTAGTGTTTTCTTACAGCAGATCACTTGTGCTCTGTTTATGAGCAAGAGGAATACACTGTTTGATTAAAAAACATCCCCCCTCACTCTATTCTCTTTCCTTCCCTGCTTTTGTGATGACACATACACGTCTTGGCCGAGCTATTCCTAAATAGAATAGATCTACAGCAGGCAAACATCTGTTCCGATTAGCACACAAGTTGTTTTGTCTAAATTTTGGGGTTGAAGGAATGTGGTCCCTGGTAATGATGTCTCTGCGACTGCGACTAAATCGAGGATTTTCCCCACCCAGATTATCTAGCTCATGTGACCAATGTGCTCTAGGTTTTTGTGATTACAATGCAGGACAGTCTTAACAGATTCATCAAAGCAGATGCTCAGAGCGTTCACTGGTGGTATATCTCTTACGTGATCATCAACACCCTGCAGGCATTCACCTTCTTCTAGAGCAAAACCCATATCCATTAGTATGACCCTTCCAGCAATATGATTGATGCTTCATGTGTCCTGGGGTTAAAGGTCAAATTTAAGGCCCTCCAATAGAGAGAATAGGATGATGGTCATTTTACTGACTCTCCAGCATCTGCATTAGTGCCAATCTGCAGTCCCATGAGGAAGAACCTGATAGGATATTCCCACATGCCGTCTAATTGGTCAGCAATCAAGGCTCATGTTACAGTACAACACAATAGCATCTAATGGCTTCCTGTAATAATCAACCATTTCTACTGAAACTCTCACTAATACCACTTGAATGTGGAGAAGTGAAGACAAGCATTTTAAATTGATCCATCTATGTATGGTAAGAACACTAAGGGGCTGATCATACTGAAGCGAGTCACTTGGAGCACACCGCTCTGAAAGAGCGAGCAGAGCGCCACACTCAGAAACCCCGATTTCACCAAGGTGCTTTGCCCTCTGTGGTAGCCGAGGTGACCGAAAGAAGACACACACACACACACAACACATAGAGGTTAATTTATGTGTATACAGCTGTGTCCAGTCTCTGGAAATGGATAGCCAAAAAAGAAGAGCTGTTGCTCTGGCTTTAGTTTTAGAGGAGAAGTAAAATCCCGAACCAAAATGGCAATTTTGGGTGTATGGAACCCCTAAAAACAAAAACACCGGGAATATCATCATCTTGCTCTTCAATTTATATACATTTTTAGTTCCTCAAATTCATAGACTGCTAAAATAACCTCTGACGATGCCATATTTAAACAAATAACTGATAGTTTGTATGAACCTAAAGTTATCAATAGTGAAAACCCGTATGACCCACCTCTTGTTTTATCTGATTGGCTAACCGACCAAAATGTGACATTGACGAGCGGCGCTGCTATTTGGCTTTCGACCAAAAGTAGAAAATATTGTAATTATTTAAATAATTTTTCTCTCAGTGCGATGTACCTAAAAACTGCTCACTAGAAGGCGAGTTGCACGGAATACGAATGCAGCAGGCGCGTCATACCATAGGAATATAGTGGCTTTCAAGCGGTGTGGTCCAAGCAGTGCGCTACAGTGTGATCAGCCCCTAAGATGGCATTTTAGCAGCGTCTAAGAAACTTTCCTCATGCTCTGTAGTTTTGGAATTAATTACATCATGGTCAGTATGGCATGACTGACCACAGTTACTTTTAATTACTGAGGCAATTAGAGTGCTCAAAGTAAGTAAATTAATCACATTAATTACAGTACCACAGCTAGCCTGTAATATCATGCATAAAATGCCTTTTCTATTTTATGCACAGAAATGAAGGATCCAAAGCAGAAGGTGCAGGCTATGAAGAAGTTGGTCCGTCAGCTACCGAAGCCCAACCAAGACACCATGAGGCTCCTCTTCAGCCACCTACAGACGTAAATTAATGTTCAACTCATTGGGTTTTAGAATACACAGTAAATTAAACATATTTGATTAATCCTAGATGTACTGTATATGGTTGTAAAACTATAGCAAACTGTGTCATATTCACTCTTTGTACTGTAGTCAAACCATTCACGTTATGGCAAAGCGTAACACCAGCCTGTGACAATGATTATAACACACGTTTGTCTTGAATTTCATTGACTAAATTAATTCCCTTGCCTCATTTCACAAAAATGTTGTCACTCCCAAGGTCTAAACTTCAAACTGGTTCTCAAAAGGATAGCAAAACACACACACACACACACACACCAACTGCCAGATCTGTTGTGCACTGTTATGCTATTTTGAGAAGCAGATTGACAGAGGGTCGAACTCTCAGTTTTAAGAGGATGGAGATATCGGACACTCTTCTGCCCTTCCTCAGCACCATCCAAGTCCCAAATGAGGGCTGGGGAAGTGACATCAGTGCTGTGTGTGCAAGTTGACTGGCCCCTGTCCACTCTGCCTGTCCTGGCCAGGCTAAAGAGCCATATGGCTAAACCCACATCCCCAGAGAGGTGTTCTATCCCATCCCTAGCTCTTCTCCATATTTACCAGCCTGCACAGGAGGCCAACTGACTCATTTTAGATTTATGAGCCCCTCCCTAACTGGAACGTACCCCTTGGCTGCAGCGCAAAAATGTGTTTGTCTCTTTGGTTGTGCATGCCAGGTTCCTCAATTAGTCCAAAGCTCCCTATTCATATTCCTGCAGAATTGCCCACAGAGGATGGCTGCTGGGATAATCGCTCTCTGCTCACTTCCCTTCTCCCTTACTTGCGTGATCATCAGCTCATCCTCTCTCTTTTTCTCTCCTTCTCTCACACACATACTCTCTTTCTCTTTCACTCACTCATTGAAACACACCTATAGCATGCCTAATAAAAGAAATTAGACTGGAACTAACCAGAACTGGTAATTGAGTGGAAACGACAATGGTCCCTTTCCACTTATCTTTGCCCTCCTCAGCCTCAGCTACCTAACTCCTTGACCAGGCTAAACGCACAGGACCCTGGTGAATAATCATAAAAGCTCTCAGTAGCCATACTGAAGCTCACTGATGCATTGTTTCATTCACATGCTTTCACTGCAAGAGATTGTGGGGACAGGGTAAATCCCAGCCAGTGCCTCCAAGTCTGTCCCTGGCCACAGAATGGCTTCCCCCTGCTCTCTTGCCATGCAAATAATCAACACAAGAACATCTAATTTGACAGAGTGGCAGGAGAAACGGTCCCAAGGGAGCAGCGCCAGGAATGGGGCTGCCATACCCACACCTACTGATGTGGCCTAGCCCATATTCACTTATTTCTCTCTCTTTCTCTGTGTCACCCCATTCCTCTCTCTCTTTCTTCCTCTCCCTCCCTCTGCTCTCTTATATGCTGGATGCATAGCCTATGCCTAATCTTAATTGCACACTAGACCACACTAAATGAGGATCATGTGTGATGTGTTATTTATTTATTTCCTTACTTATTATTTGCCTTTTTCTCAGAGAGACAAGAACAGCATAAAAGAGCTCACATTGTATACAGTGCCTGCGTAACATTTCCATCCCTATCAGATGACCACAGTTCTTATCAGATATGTCAGATGAGATTACAAGATGGTACTTTGGAGAGTGTGAGAATATGTATGTGTGTGTGTCCTCCTCTCCCACATGAAGTGAGGTTTCCTCTGAAATTAAGAGTATTTTTTACGATCATAGGCTTCACTGTTTTATTTTATTTTGGTCCTGGCTGGGGCTGGGCCTTTAGTAATGTAGGAATCTATGATGTTTTTGACTCCTTTGTTGTGGCTTCATCCTCTGCCTGTGTGGAACCAGTGGTCCTTTTTTTCTCCCCAATCCGTGGGGTCTGGCTTCAATATGGAGCTGTGTACTTGCATTGTGATGATGTGGTCAAGGAAACCAGATTCTCTGAAGTGTAACTTCACTTAGCCATTCTATTTCTTCCTTCTTTTTGTGGGTGTTTTTGTCACTGCTGTTTATGGTTGCCATTTACCACAAGGGTTTAAAAAAATCCACAGGCTCAGTTTTCCATTTCTACTTCTTGCTGACCTTAGAGAACAGTGAAAAACAAACCTTTGGAGCAACTTCAGTATTGGCGTGGCACAGCCAACGTAAGTCCTGAGATCAGTGGGTACCGGAATGGATTAAATCCTTTTTCGGGCAGCTCTGGTGTAAGCGATCAACATTTCATGATCCGATCATAAATATTTACCCCCTTGTACACTGTAGGGGGTGTTTGAACCTCAGTGCTTCACACCGGAGGTATTTTTGGTACAGATCAGACGTTGGTGCTGTCAATTCTATTTATGACACTGACGGTTTCAACCTCTAAGCCGTTACCCTTCCACACTTACCACTTTATCATTCTCCTCCTGCTCCCCTTCCTCTGACTCCTTGGCCCCTCCCTTCCTCTCCTCCTCCCCCTCCCCACCTCAATATATTATCTGTCCCGTGATCCTGAAGGAGTCAATGATCCTGACCCAATTAGTGTGAGCCTTTCAGGCAAGGAGGGAGAGAGACGCCATCATGGTCCAGCTCCCATTTCCTGTCATGCCCCCCATTCAGGAAAATGAGATGCTAATTAATTAGCATTGGCATCTTGGGCCACGCATGTCAGCTTATGTAGGGGATATCAATGGTTTGTCAGTTCACATCAAGAGTCCTGTGGTCACCTCCTGGGCATGCCGGACACGTGCCATTGTGCATGCCACTGTGGCTCATTTGAATTACTGTACTGCACTGTCAGCTAGTGAACGTTAGAAAGTTAGGGTGTGCTTGTTGCTTGGATGACATAATTGGGCAAAAGAGAGTAAAGCTACAGTAAGTTGGATGCTGGATGAAAAGAAACAGGGAGAGGTTGAGGGAAAATATAAAGAAGTAAAAAGACTAGAGGAAGGTGGCGAGGGAAAAAATTGATGAAAGGGAGGACGTGGTGGAAGAATGGTGGGGAGGAAGAGGAACAGCAGCTGCAGTATTAACACTAGCTCCCAGTCGATTGCCACAGAGCAGAAGAATCAGCCAGAGAGTATTCCTCCTGTGAATATACAGTAGAATTACTTTAATAATTGAGTCTTCTTATTTGAGATCATTAGTGAGCCATTAGACATGGCAATCCAGACCCTTAGATCATTGTACTGTTCTAATTAAGTTAAAATGCTGATGCCAGGACAGGCATGGAACAGTGATGTACTATTTACAGGCACAGGGCTTAGGTTAATTGCAGACATAAATGGGAAATTATAGTGTGTACACATTCTAATCGGGTTTCACTTACGCTGCACTCAAGGACACACCCCAAAACACTTAGTCACAGAAATGCACCATATACTGTACACACATGCATGCACACACATAGACACTCCCTCGCTCTCTGTAATTCTTTCACACTCACTCACACACACACACTCAGACACACACGGGCACTTTTTCAACCGAGATGCAATGCTCTTATCATTCTGTCTCATTTAAACTTTAAAATGTAACGTTTTTAGCAAAGTGCTGCCTATAGTCTATATTTGTTTTTACCTAGTGGTCATCCTCTGACTAAACCCACTACACACAAGTTAACCACCATAGCTTGATGTTTTCTTTTTTGTAATTTCGATTTGCATTTTTACATGCTCACTAGATTTTTAAAGTGGAGGAACAGGGCAAAACAATGGGCTATGCTATCTGGTTCTTCCTTTACTGATTAATTTTAAAGGATAAGTTAACTATTTTGGACCTTAGAGCTTATTTGCTGACTTTTTGCCATGCAACTGACATGTAGAGACCATCATCAGTTTTCCTACAGGCTGTCACTGGGCTACAATAGAAGTCTATTGGGCAATCTTAAATGCTTTGGAAAAACTATAATAAATGTGTTTTTCCGAGACGGGAGGCTCAGGGTGTATTCTTACCGGTCTCAGTATGTTGTCCTGTGAAATGTATTGCAATCTGAACATTTTCACGTGATTGATTTTCATTTCGGGTTAAAAACATAAGAACAGGGTTAGCACATGAAAGTGTTAGACACTTATTTCCAACGAAACATTGTGACACACTCGGGGTGAGGTGACCGTCCATGTGGGGAATGGCACGTACCGCACCTCCCCTCTCCTATACTCCCTCCGTCTACCACATTCCCCCCCTCAGCTCCGACCGTAAGGGAGGAGTGGTCGAGCCACATCTCTCCTGGACATTGCATCTGCATTCCCGTGGGCGGCCCCGGACCTGTGGATGACAGAGATGGCAAAGGGTTGAAGGGACAGAAACCAGCGGGTGATCCTAGCATTGGTCTCCTTGGCGCGGGACATTCAGACCTGCGGGTCGTGGTCTGTTACTAGGGTGAAGTGCCGTCCCAGTAGATAATATTTTAGCATTTCTAATGCCCATCGCGATACACTCTTTTTCAACTGTCGAGTATCTCTGTTCCCTCTGTAGCAACTTGCGGCTGATAAACATTATGGGGTGTTCCTCACCTTCTTGCAGCTGGGAAAGGACGGCATCCACCCCATTTTCTGAGGCGTCCGTCTGGACGATCAGCGGTTTTGTGAAGTCCGGATTCACGAGCACCAGTCCCGAGCACAAGGCGCCCTTCAACCCCTGGAAAGCCTGCTCTGTCTCGTCGGTCCGCTGCACCTGGTCTGGTAGCCGGTTCTTCGTCAGATCTGTCAGCGGGGCTGCCAGGGAGGAGAAATGGGGGACAAAGCGGCAGTAATAGCTGGTTAGCCCTATGGAGGTTCATACCTGCTTCTTGGTCTGGGGCCAGGGCCACTCCTGTATCGCCTCGACCTTGCCGACATGGGCAGTGTTGTGCAAGTTCATGTTCATTTCTTCCGTTTTTTCAGTAGAACCTCCTCCTACCATCCACGCCCAGGCCCCACTCATTGCCACTGCCCACTTCCCAAACTAAATGAATTACTGTATATACTATAGAATCAAGATTACTTTTAAAAGCCAAGAAAAAAATAATATATGTTTTACCACTTAAACAATGTGTCATATTATACAGAAAGTAAAAAAGAGGTGAAATAAAGGTTTACTGTAGATGCAATGGACATTTTATTTAGACTGCATGAACCAAATGATGCATTATGCAAATGATCTATTATGTATAGATACATAATAGATTAATATGTTTCCAAGCGAGCTGGTTCCACCACTGGCTTCATTACAGGCACTAGCTGAAAGACGACGTCGCTGATGCTCGCACTTGTTTCTTCAGACCGGGCATCAGAATTAGCATAAAAACATGAGTTTCTTTCCGTTGGAATCTACAGATGTGTTCACAAAAGTCCTTCAAATATTCATATGAACTGGCTTCAGCAGGACTGGTAGCTGCGTTGTTTGAATTAGAGCCGGTTTCACTAGCCATGCTGGCATGCTGGTTGCCATAAATCCTCGGGTGCCCACCCAAGGTTTCTTCAATTTTTTACCTAATAAGGTTTTTGTGGAAGAAATATGAATGCGTTCAATGAACGCCGCTCTTTTAGCGCGTTCATGCACAACACTAGACATGGGGCCTCACACATCCTCGGCCGATGGTGTAACCCAGGTAGTCGGCCTACCGGAGGTCGAGACAACACTTCTTCGGGTTGGCTGTCAGCCCCGTTCCCTGCAGGGCTCCCAGCACCGCTGATACCTGCTGCAGATGAACCCCCCATTCTCCCCCATGGATCACAATATCATCCAGGTAGGCCGCTGCGTATTCACTGTGAGGTCGAAGGATCCGGTCCATCAATCTCTGGAAGGTGGTGGGAGCTCAAAAGGGGAGAAACCTGTGGAGGCTTGTGGCACTTCACGGAGGGCGAAAAGCATGTAGGGCAGCAGCTGATCCCAATTCCTCCCATCCGCCTCAATTACCTTTTTTAGCATCTATTTGAAGGTCTGGTTGAACCGCTCCACCAGCCCGTCAGTCTGTGGGTGGTACACTGAGGTCCGGATAGGCGTAATGTTCATCTTCCGGGATAGGTCCTGCAATATACAGGACATAAAGGGGGTTCCTTGATCCGTGAGGATTTCGTCGGGGATCCCCACCCAGGAGCACATCATCTCAAGCTCCCGGGCAATCCCCTTGGTGGCCATGGTCCGTAACGGGATCGCCTCTGAGTACTGCATAGCATAGTCCAGGATGACCAGGATGTACCGGTGGCCCCGGGCAGCAGTCCCACCAGGTCTCGGGGCAGCTCCGGCAGAAGTCTTCTCTCGCCTTCTTTTCCCCGGGCCAGCAGAACCTATCCCGGATCCTCTCATGGGTCCACCCCCAGGTGAGCGCCGAGCTGATGTGAGTGAGCCAACCTAAGGACAGACGCACTCGTCCTGCTTTCTGGACCGCCTGATATAGCAGCTGATTTTTAATAGCAAAGTGTGGATCAGTGTGCTGTTTTACCCCGTCTAAGAACCGTCCGTCAAACACGGTGACCTGCTGCAATGCGCTGGCGAGGTTGGGATCCTCCAGCTGGGCCATCCCAAATCACCCCGTCAGGGGCTCCATCACCGGGCTGGGCTCAGCTACCGGATACTGGGAAAACAGGTCGTCCAGGTCTGCCTCTTCGTCTTCCGGAGCTTGGGCTTCAACCTGGCCAGCCTCGTCCCC
>OMOT01041783.1:0-10350 GCA_900312575.1 Acanthochaenus luetkenii | reverse complement strand
GTACATTTTTCGTCAACATTAGTCAGACCAACTATACAACGCAGTCTTTCATCAGCTAAACACTTCAATAGGAACAAGTAGCATGGAACACTTCAATAGTAACAAGTAGCATGGAACACTTCAATAGGAACAAGTAGCATGGAACACTTCAATAGGAACAAGTAGCATGGAACACTTCAATAGGAACAAGTAGCATGGAACACTTCAGTAGGAACAGTAGCATTAGTAGTCAAAGTAATTAGTGTAGTTTTATTTTTTTTGGGGGGGGAGAAGAAAAGAGTAGAAGGAGATATATTTAGATAGGTCAGTTCAGGTAGGGTCTAGGTATAGGCAGAAAATATGAGTTTTTAGTCTCCTGATTAGCCTATTTGTTTAACTTAAAATGGTTGCTTTCAAAGCAGGCTTCGATTGTTAAGTATTTAATATAAGTTATACCCATGAGTGCATTCTTCACTGTGTTTATGGGTACGACGGTGATGCAGGTACTAGGTGTAGCTGAATACCATTGCCATCTCCAAAGTACACATAATCACAGTACAGAACATCCCCAATAGTATTATGGCTTTGGTACAACAGTCACTAATGCATGTATACTGACTGAAACTTCTTCTCCAAATTAGTGTACATACATAAGAATAAGGAGATCCCTATTTGCGGCAACCAATTTTTGACATATCGCTAGATCTTGTTTGTAGGAATGTATAGCATGACTGGCATGTGACTTTGACCAATCAAATTGTTTGGTTAAAACTACCCATTGTATAATTGTATAAAGTAGCTAGTAGAATCAGGAGATGGATTAAGAAACCTGAAAGTCTTTGTTCATTACTGAAAAGGGAACGTAAAACCCAGGCTCAGTAATATGATACAACATACTTGACTGTGCAGTAGCTAGGGTCTCCTCAAAGCACAACAGACATTTGCCAGCTTATCATTTTGCCATTAAGATAGCTATGCTCATCACAATATTACAAATGGATGTGACAGTTTTCAGAAATTCTGAATAGCTGTTTGTATAAACCTCAACGTGAATGTAGGTGTGTCAGTTTAGCTTTATGGGATGCTAATCCACAGCAAGGTATACCAGTGAGGGATGAAGGAGTCCGTTTATGGTCAAGCCACGCTACTTGATCTGGGAATTCAGCTTATGCTCATGCACTCTTAGCAACACATGGAGCACATTCTTTGGAATCTTCTTTGTTTTATCACTACACACTGGTCTGCGTTGGCTGTGTATTATTCCACCTGAGTAAATACTGCACGGCATCTCTCCCACTTAGGTCAGTGCACATGTCTTCCAGAGGCAGGCTTTGGCCCCTCTACCCTGTCTCTCCCAATCTCCAGCCCAATAACAGAGCCTTACCACTCCCTGCCAGCTAAGAGGAAGTCCAGGAATGCATGTTTTTGATTCATATCGTGAAGGACCAGCTGCTTTACCACGAGTAGTTTCTCATCAAGTCAATGGCTGTAGCTGTCTCTGTTTCCCATATACAGTTCTATCGAAACGCCAAAGATTTGAGCTCGTGGTTTAACTTAAAGTTTCTGAAATCCAGACATGCCATATTCTCTGCATATTTTCACGTCATTGTAATGCATATTAACAGGTGTACATGGCTCTTGCCAGAGAGAAATGCAGATGGTTTGAGTCCATTACCAAATACAAATTACTTTGAATTTGTTTTGTCAGAGATCTACCTGACATTAGTTAGGTATAGGCTGTCTTCACTTCATTTCCATTACTGTAGTTAAGTTTAAAAGTTTTCTTGCAACAGTACCAGATACTATAACCTACATTTTAGAAGACACTATATCACTAAGGATAATATCGCGAATATTATTCTAATTACAAGGGGGGGAAAATGAATGCGCTTCTCCAACTTTGACTGGATGAACCGTTACATTAAGGGAAAACTAAACCTTAAGGCCACCAAAATTAGGCCCAAATGTGTCAACATGGGTCCTAATAAAAGAAGAAAAAAATTAGAATACAAAAAAAGAATGAAAAAAAGACAGCAAAATGAAGACTTGTTTTCACAGTTGGAGTGCCGCCCCTGCCCTAGTTTTGTATTTCACTCTTTGCATGAGGAAGTAACACATTTAGAAGTCCCCTGCATTAATTATACACACTATTACGCTGTTTATACAGTTCTTCCTTTAAAAAAGCCTGCATCAATGAGTGTCTTACCAAATGAGATGTGCCCTTGCAAAACAAGAACACGACCGGTGTGGCACATGGAAAGGTGAAGCAAACGTTTTTGCTCAGAATTACTTGAAACCTTACGGTTGAACACAGATGAACTTCTGGCCAAGTAAGTTAAGCCATCAGAGAGTACTTCAAAGTTAGCTTAGCAACAAACAACACAACAACAACACAATACATACACACCATTAGCCAGTGACATGACTGCACATTAAAAAAAAGTCAAAAATACACAAACACAGCACCCAACATTTAGCAGAAAAGTAAGCATCGTGCAAATTTAGCAAAGTTACCCATCTTTCATCGGAAACTAAAAACCCATCTTTTCAGATTACACCTGGACCCTACTTGAACTGACTTATCGAACATGTAAGGGTCTCCTTCTACTCTTCTAATCTTCTTCTTCCTCCCAAAAAATTCCTTCTAACTATGAATGCTACGTATTCCTATTGAAGGCTTAGCTGATGAAGACTGTGATATATGGTTGGTTTGAATACTGTTGACAAAATGTACTTATTGTAAGTCGTTTTGGACAAAAGCTAAATGCTGTAATGTAATGTAATGCACAAGGTATACATACGTTTTTATATCTGTAGCTTACTACACACCAATTTTTTAAAGCATTCCTGTATCTCCTCCACTTCAAATCTATTGTACCCTCTGTGGCAGGGCAAGAAACGTTTTAGTCCACTGGCCACAATGGCTGGTACATCCCAAAATTCACCTGCCACTTTCACTATTTTCTTTGGTTACCTACCAAAGTGGCTGGTAGAGTAGATAAACTTCCCAGCCACAGCTAGACTTCCCCAGCATTTGGCTGAGGGTTGGTATTGACTTCCCACCTTGCCCTATTGGTCTCTTTCATTGTGTGTCCTCACTTCCTACTTGACTTTTATTTATCAGCTATGTATTTCCAGCCACCATCTGGCATGGCTGATATCACAGTGGTGGCCTGGTTGTAATATGGATATCCCCCTCATTTATCTTATCCCCCATGACAAACAAATCTGCTCATCTTGTCTTAAGAGAAAAACAGACTGATATCAGTCAGCGGAGACAGGAAAGGGGTGAAAAAGATAGACATGTTTTCACTACCAGACATGTAACGTTGCTCTAATTGGGTTGGACAATGTTAGTGTTGTCTTAAACCACAAGCCCCCTTTTGGTTATTTCAGAGCCACAGAAAGCAGAGATCAAAGGAAATCACAGTCTGCATTTCATGGTTTAGAAAACACAGTAAGAACACTGTGCATTCCTTGTAGCGTAATGTGACAGCCTGCGATTGCCGAGTCTCATGGCAAGCCCAAAGGGGGAGCTTCTCAGCAGAGCTGCAGGCCAACTAAAACAGAATCATGTTTGAACACCTATTTCCACTGGGACGGGGGGAGGGGGAGCTCCACAAGCTTTAATCAGGGTCTTAAAACAGGCAAGCCTTTGATAAAGACTCAGCTCTGTACATTTATCTTATTCCTCTGAAGGCTATGCTGGCTTATGTCATCCACTTTGATCCTACTTTTTGGGAACATGGTGTAGGACATATCTCTTCTGGAGAACTGCCGCCGATAACACTGGTAAACTTGTGATGTAGAGCAGTAAAAAAAAACAAAAAGCCCTGACATCCCACCACCACCACTAAGCGTATGAGTGTGTGTGTATGTGGTACTTCCCACTTTTCTTTTCTCCTGTATGGAAACTGCCATTAAATTTCCGAGCTCTGTCATAAACATCACCTCCTAGTTAAAGAGGAGCTGTGACAGGGTATTGCCCCACAATGTGCGAGGGCAAAAATATTTGACTTGGATATGTTCCTGATGACGAGGCCTAACCCTGCCGCAGGCCTCTTGGCAGATGTCATGGATGAGTGCTTTAGAATAATACTGATAGGAGCTGAGCTGGACTGTACTACCCATGACAGGCTTGGGGTTTAATCGACGCATTAGCAGTTGGAGTACACTTAGCATGTCTGTCAGTGGCACATCATATCTGCACGCACTCAAGTTATCATCTAGTCCAACATAATTCGATTTACAGTAATAATCTGTGACATCTTCACATTAATTAACCTCTATCATAATGTATATTGATTGATTTACCACAATAGTTATTCAACCTATACCCAGTTCATGAAAGCTTTTACATTTGCTGTTTGCAGTGTCAGGTAGGTCTTTCCTTGGAGAAATCCTTGGGTGCACAGGAAGTGATGCATTTAACGTTACTGAAAGCAGCAACAGTGGTTTGTCTGGAATAAACAGAAGAAGAACTGGGTAGTTAGCATGAGCAGTGATAGCCACCATGGCTGAACAGACAAAGAAAAGAGCGCCACCTACAGAAACTCAAACTTCATCAACAGAAAATCCAAGGAAATGCAGTGCGAAAACACCACAGCAATGGCTGCTTTGTACCAAAGATGTCAATAAAACCAAAAATAGAAAATCTCACAGGTTACACTTCATTTCATATTCAGAATGGATATTCTTAATAGTGAGCATGGTTTTAGAGAACCCTAATCTGCCCCGTTTGGAGTTCTTATAAAGGATCAAGATCAAACAATGCAGTCCAAGACTTAGAGGAAGTGCAACAAGGAAGACAATGGGAATATTGAGAATTCCTCTGCGTCATTAGGGAAGACCAGGATTAGCAGAGACTTCCTGTTTGTGACTAGCTCGGGGCCAGACCAGCCTGTGATGTTGGCATTAAAGAGAGACGTAACCTTTGAAAGGATACCTTAAACAGGCCAGCCACAGGGGGCATGTTTTCTTTCCCATGACACGTTGAGCTGCCACTTAGCCTTCAGAGAGCAAGTCCAGTGCCACCCACTCCCCACCCCTTCTCCCTTCCCCTTAGGCCCAACTGGCGGATCATAAACTGATACTAAAGAAAGAGCTCGCAAAGAGAAATTTACGATAATGGTTTGTAAAATAACTTTCAAATTACAAGGAGTGGAGGTGCTCTGTTTTGTGTCACAGTCTTGTGGTCATTATGGTGCCTCCATCTTTTAACGTCCACAGGTGTGAGTTGTTTGGTAAAGAGCTCTGTGGCACTTGACCCCATTATCACCAGCTGTTAGCTAGGCCAGCTCAACACGCTTGGCCTCGCTTCATTTATTTATGACTGCCGTGATCATAGCAATTTGTCAGTCAAATCGGGAAGAATTTCACCTGTAATGGCTACCAAACGACAAATCGTGTGATTCGTCAATCAGATTGAGGTATTATTTGTATGTTTTTTAAACAGTGTATCATTTTTCAACAATCTAAGATAGATGTCCATAATATGATCCAGAATCATGTCACTCTGGGGATTCACAGTGGTCCATGGTACATTGTTAAGCTATGAATATTAATGTAATGTCTAAGAATGTTTATTTCTCTTTCCTGTTCTATTGCCTGATTTTATTACCCCTGTTTTATTTTCTTGTCTCTGTAAAACTTTGTAACATTGTTTTAGTGCTATATAAATTAGTTATTATTATATTCAGTGTTGCCATTGATAGTTACTTTTTTACTCCGTCTTATGAATAATTAATGTTTGTCAACATTGTATTGCAGTTATTTGTGAAGTGTTGGAAAAAAAACCTGAGAAAGCTAAAGTGGAATCAATGTTTTTTTCAATCGGTCTGTTTCAAATAGATACTGAATAATAATGAAAAGGCTAGTAGCACATCGAGCACGTTTTAATAATGCGTAATGATTATTGAACAAATCCCCATCCCACAGGAAACTAAGCTACGCATATGGATACATGTGGATACAGAAAAAAAAACAAGCAGTCAAATATCTAATCTAAAATGGAATAACAGCATGTTGTATGATGTACCCTATACTGTATTTTCATGTCCTGTAGATCAAGGCCTCAACAACCACACACTGTCTCATTGCAAACTGAAGAGCTCCATTATTTTGATAACTTGATATCGAGTCCAATAATGAAACGTGGAGATAGCGGTTTGAAAAATACCCTTTTGTTTAAATTGAAAGACATGTTTGAACAGGTTGTCCCTTTTTTAGTACTTCAGATGTTAGGTATAATATATATTGAATGTTTATATTTACATCTTTCACCTTGATGTTTACCATTCGTCAGATAAACAAGCCGCTGGAATTCTAAACACTGATTGGTTTAGTTTGCGAGAAAGCTTGACAACGTTACGGAAATGTTTTCACTGGAACTGAAGCCAGTGTTAAGAGTGAGTTCATCCAGGCATGTAACGTTTTAACCTTCGCCCAGAGTAAACACAACTAATAAGAGGTACTCTAGATAAACATATCCCATTGCATAAAGGTGCTGGGGGGAAACTACAGCAGTAGCCTGGAGGCTAGAGAAGTGGGCTTGTGACCAGATGATCGGCAGTTTGAATTTCTGTAAATGACTGGAAAAATCTGTATGGGGCAAGTGAATGATAAATGGTCAAGGGAACCTTTTGATTAGCACCAAGGTGCCCTTGAGCAAGGTGCTGAACGCCAACTGCTGCAGCGGAGCTCAGTGTCCATCAGTAAAAGACTGTGGTTGTACTGGGCAGCTCCCAGTGGCAAACAATAGAAGACTGTGGTTGTACTGTGCAGCTCTCAAGTGTGAATGTGAGTAACTAAATGAATGTGAAGCAGGGCGTTTGCTGGGACCAACAAATGAATAAATAAATATTTAAATCGTACTTGCTCAGAAATACGTGCCAGTGCCAATGCCAACCATATAAAGATGTAGCATCAATAATTGTTTCGTGTTGCAGTTGTGATATTAACAGTCAGTATGGTTGGGTGATTGTAACTCTATAGAGAGCAATTAAAAAGAAACCGATATCTGAGCGATTGCATATGAATAGTTCACTCATTTCGACCACCAAATAGGAGGCTCATTGAGATGGTTGGCATTCTTGGTACTTTCTCTGACATGTTTGGTCTGTAACGAACAGGCTTTGAAAGCTTCTGTCAACGGCAGAAATGCCTAATAACGTGGAAAGAGTTTGTCTCAGGTCAAAAGAATTAACCTCTAGTTGTGTGCGTGGCTAAACTTGGATAAGAGTCAGACAAGGAGCATGATAGTCAGGTCTTTCAAGATTTATTTTGGGTCCCTCCCACTCTTAAAAACACACTTCAGTTAATTTTGTGTGCCCTGCTTGGTATGTGTAAGATTTCCTCCTCTTCCCACCACACACCCTCATTGTTCTCCCCACACAAGGACACTTTGCATACTTTACGATTAGCTGAAACCGAGGCTTAGGGATATTGTGGCTTGACTACCAGGACACATGTTTGCCTTGTTAGCTTATTGATGTTACTTGGTGGCTTAACGTTGCTATTTTAAAGGGAAAGCCCACTGAATCAACTCAAAAGACTAGATAATTGATTTAGAATCAATTTGAAATACTTCAGAATTAGTAACCTATACCATTGCACACACCATATATGTCAATCCAACTAATCAAGGACCATACTATAAAGTTTTCTCTAAAACAGTTTTTCTATCTCTTACATTAAACCACCATTTTAGCCAAGTCAGTATTTTAGAATTGGGTTGTGCTAACCTTATAGCTGCCATTATCTCCGTTGCAGCTCTGAAGTGAATATAAAACACCTTCAAGAGTTTTCATCTTTTTTTTGTTGCATATCTGCATGTGTATTCCCACACTAGTTTTATTTATTTGTGTATGTAAAAGATAACAACCGAAGGGAGAACAAATACAAGATGTTTGGGTGAGGTAATGAAACCCCAAGATGCTTATTAAAACATTAAAACATTTCACCCCAAAAGAAAACTGAGGCACCGGTGAACTCCGCACAGAAACCAAATGACATCAAAAACGGCACAAAGCACAAAGGCAAATGGTCCAAAAACTATTATTTCTAAATGCCCCTTTTTACTTGCTCACCTCCAGGGAGGTCAGAGGTCAGGGTCAGCTACAGAGCAGCGTCCCTGGGGCTGTTAGGGATTCAGTGTC
This sequence comes from Acanthochaenus luetkenii, assembly GCA_900312575.1. Taxonomy (NCBI): domain Eukaryota; kingdom Metazoa; phylum Chordata; class Actinopteri; order Beryciformes; family Stephanoberycidae; genus Acanthochaenus; species Acanthochaenus luetkenii. The sequence continues at coordinate 2,215 of OMOT01041783.1, read as the reverse complement.
TTGCTTCAAGGACATTTCAGCAGGGTGGATGCTTCCTGACAAGGTGTCTTGAAACTGGGTCCTCCTCCACTATGCCACACTGCTGTGTTGAATAATTTATAAATAATAGGATAATTTGCAAATAACTTTATTTGTAATGTGTGCAGCTCTGTCACTCACATTTCATTTATGGAAGACTAAACCTTAAGTATTTCAATGCTCAATGTGTCCTCATAGGAATATATTTTATAACACCACATACAGAATTCTAAATATAGTTTCCTCCATCCTGAAGCCTATCTGCATCTTCAAAGGCCTAATCATAACCTTCCTCTGCTGTGTTTATTTCTGTCCGCTCAGCCTTTAATTACCAAACTGAAAATGAATCTCTCGCAGGTCTTTCATTTGTTAGATTGTGTTCGACCACTTCAATAATTATCTGCATTTAGCCACCAATAAAGTGTTACCACATTTTTTTGGAGGGGAACATATATATGGATATAAGCATAATTGGGAGACCAAACTGTCCCCTCTGTCCCTCTAACAGAAAATAGTAGTATATTTTTCTCCATGTACATATAAATATATTAAGTTATATATAAGTTATCTGTATAACATTTGAAAAGCTGAGTTTTGTCATACTCTCACTTTACATTTGTCTCTGCAAAGTTTGTCTGAAAAGAAGTGAGACTTAATCACAGCGCATATCTACAAATATATTTCTATTCTGTTTCTGTTTTGCAAACAGAAAATGTCCTTGCTGTTACAGTATGTGGGCAGTGAGAAAACTGACCCAGTCCCCAAAGTGTTATTACACACTTAGCCACATTGCATTTATTTGAAAACGAATAATGCTTTGTCCCATGTTGGAAATCTGCCTTTAACAAATACGTTCAATACCAACCCCATGAACAACAGTAATTTAATTTAGTGCAAACCTTTTCCTTAAGCTCTGCCCAGCCTGTGCCCTAGCAGTCATTGTCTGTCTTAAGAACTCATTGTGCTTACACTTTCTCTTTCAAAACCTAACACCTGTGGCTTTGTCCCCTTGGGAATGCGTCCACAGATATTAGGCTGCGATAACGCTGCACCTGTTTTATAAGTTATTTTAACCAGAGTAAACAGTAATCACAGAACAACTCCTCATTATGCTGCGAGCAGGGCTCTATTAGAACGGTTATGTGTTTGGCTCAGTTCCTAGGCACATGAGTCTCTTTACAACAGCAACAGTTCACAAGTCAATGTTTCTATTTAAAGCTTTTTCTTGGTGGTAAAAATACACCCGTCTTATCAGCCTAAATCACAAAGTGGTGCTACAACAGAAGAGTGTCTTCCCATCCCCACCAATTGAGACACTGCAGATTCTATATTCTTATATTCTATATTCCCTAATGAAATGCTGGTGTCGGGTATGTATACTTCACCCACAGGAAGCAATAAATCAAACTTGAGGGAAATACAGACTGTCTCCTAAACAGCAGTGAGCAGCGCTTTGTCCAGACAAAAGCTGGACTCACCGTCATTAGATCTTCTTCCTCTCTCGTCCATTTGGTTTCCTTTTGTATGAAGCATCACAGACCGGCCGGGTTGGCAAACATTAGCGTGCTGTGTGCAGTTTACTGATATCATGTTACAGATTTCTGGGTATTAAAGTTTGAATTTTACGTTACCTCTCGCTGCCATTTGAAGTCGCCAACATTTGAAGTTGCCTAGTGCAGCTTTGATCTATATTCTTACCTAAAACAAATGTATCATAATTTGACACTTTAACTAACTAACTGTAGCAGGTTCAACTCATGTCAATGCCATATAACAAGGAAAGGGATAGTCTTGGGTAAAGTTAGCTGGACTCACAGTCTTACATGCAATGAACTTCATTTAAGAACCTCACTCCTCACCGATGAGCCCAGTCCCAACGCATTCGCTTTTCTGGCATTCAGCTTACACTCTTATTCAAAGCAAGTTACAGTGGATGAAGAGACAGGGGTTCACTTTGATGGGACACGTGGCAGTTGATGGACACATTGGCCATTGCAGGGATCAAACCTGTGACCTTTTGGTTACGAGGTGATCTCTCAAACCACGAGGCCACCCTGCTGCGTCTGGCACACTGATGGTTCCTGGCATGACTCAGTCATATTCTTAAATGTTAACAGACTTAATACAGTGGAACTCCATGCAATGAGCGGTTAGAAAAGCATGGCTCTCATTAGCACATGGACTGGATTCAATAGCG
>OMOT01041782.1:0-11863 GCA_900312575.1 Acanthochaenus luetkenii | reverse complement strand
CAAAGGCTTGGATTCGAAGCCATGCTTCAAAACTCCTAAAGATTGTCAGACAAACGCGCTACCGCTCGACTACGGAGTCCTAAATTCATCAAGTGAAAATACTTCTATAAATCAATGACTTCACTGTCGAGTAGTGTTTCGAGCGTTTCATAAAGCTTCGGCAAAATAGTTTCAATTGTCTCTGTGTTTCGGAAAGTCTCGTTCTGACCCTATCAAGTGCATTTTGTTCCCGTGGGTGCTCGGGCCCAGTGTGCACGGCGCGTCTGGAAGTGATCGCGGGGTCCTGACCGGCTATTTATATGCTTATACGGCAATCAGACTGATTGGTACACATCTTAGCATTATGATCGCGTCAATCAGCTCCATCTGTATATAATCTATGATTAACGTTTGATATTACGTGAAACTGGATGTGTGAGAGGCATCATTATACAATCTGGCTTCAATTCACCACCTCACCAACTGCGTCGCTAAAATCCCCTTTCTCCTAAATGTGCGTACGCATGGGTCAAAGTTTCCCTACGGGTGCGCACTTTCTCCCGTCAAATTTATTTTGATAGGTCACATACTTTGCGTGGGAAGTTGCGTACGCATCTTTCAGGCCCCGTTTTGTGCGTACGCAACGTTGATAAGTCCAGGGGCCTCACTTATCAAGCATCTTAGAATAGGAGTACTGATCTAGGATTAGTGGGTAAGTCACATGACCTTATACTGTTCGCTGTGACTTAAAAGCCAATCTGGTCCCAGATCAGCACTCCTATTCTAAGATGCTTGATAAGTGAGGCCCCAGACAACACAGGGAGAGGGAACACTATCCAAACCTTCCACACAGCCTCCGTGCTATATCTCCCCCACGGGAGGGAGACAGAGGGGGGAGTGAGGGGAGGGGGGGTGTGTGAGAGAGGAGGGGAGGAGAGAGGAGTACCTTTGCTGTTTTGATGATTTCTGTGAAGTTGTCCAGAACGGACCTGACGTCATCCTTCAGCCTCTTGTTGTAGTTCTGGAGGAGAGACTCTTTGCTTTGGGGCAACACTCTCTGAGTAGCCATCGTGCTCGGGGAAAGGAGCCGCAGCGTTACCTAGCAACATTAGCACAAAGCCGTTCAGGCCACGAGTTTTACCGTCAAACCCGCGCGGAGAGAAAAAAAAGCGACAAAAGGCACCTAGCTAGCATGAACTAGCTAACATGCTAGCTACCTGTAACGTTTACAGTTGCACGGCATAAGTACGTTTCCACAAGAACACAAAGGTTGTCGCTTACCTCCTAACGTTACTGCACAGTTTGTCAACAGTAACGGCACTTCTACGAAAACGAGAACCAGCCGGGGGGGTCGATGGGGGCAGGACTTCCGGTCAAACATTCAAAATAAAACGAGCAAAAGTAGCGATGTTTTTTGAGCACCAAGGTGAAAATGAAGAATACATCCAAGCAGGAATCTGTAGTGAATTAAATACATCTTATTGGTTATTAAAATGTAAGTTTCACAGCTACGCCTATATGACATATAAACAAGGAAAGACGAACATTCATTTCCGCTGTCCGACTCCTTTTAGGAGCAGTCTTTTTTCTTGCACCATTTGTTTGTTTTGCTTTTTTTAAATTCTCATTTGATTGTAATCAATGCAGTGATATTTAATGTGTTTGTAGTGTTATCATACGGACAATGGCCGTAATTTTACACGTTCGTTTTGTTCAATAAACACTGTCTTGTAGCGATCAGTTCAAGTGAATCTGTCAATATTAGATGAATTGCCACATTACTAGACAAAATGCGCAGCTTTGGTGACAAATATAGGACAGAAGGAGTCGTTAAGACCTCGTACAGTAACCTACATGGTGTCCGTTCATTCAAAACTACAATTTCACATATTGACTGACCGACTGTAGCCTACTAGCCCTCTAGCGGTGCCTGTATTTACATGACACCAGTCACATGAGGTTCAATTTAGTGTGAATGGTTTGTCTATTTCACCAGATGGTTTGACATGCTAACAACCCGCCTCTGTTCAATTCAACAAAGCAAATTTGGCAGGTTAAATAATTAAAGTCTCTGTTGAGTTGTGGAATAAACAACTGTCACTGGTGTAAGAAAGTTGTTTCCAGACTCACTCAGTCACAGTGATGCTAAATAACTGCAAACAATTAAACAACAAAAAACGGGTTTACATTCATTTAATTTTTTTTTTTTTACAACATACAACATGGTTTTCAAAGGCAAGCTTTGCAGCACGACTCAAGTATTTTGATGAGTGCTTTCGGGTTCAGTGTCCTATACAACACTGTGGCCGAAATACATTTTGTATAAACCTCATACAGCCGTTTCATCGTCAAAACACATTCTTAGAGATAATCCTAACTGTGTCAGGGACTATGTGCAACCTTCATTTGTACAGGTTGGGTGAGAAAACATTTATGAACATTTATAAAATAGTGTACACTTAAAAAAAACATTGGATTATTTTCAACAGAGGAATACATTAATTACAGGTTGGGTTGAAGTAAATGTCGGTTCCCCTTTCTTCAATGTGCCAAGGAGGGAACTAAAAAGTGCTTTAAGATTTTACAAAGCACAAGGCAATAAAATATGTTCCATATGGCTATGGAAAGAAAGATAAATTCAAAAGGAATGCCATGAACCAATCACCATTCAAGGACTCACTTACTAGATAATACCACAATTACAACCCCTGTCTGGAACTGATAATTATGTGACACAAGGAAAGCATTAAGTTACTGAAGGGGTTAACTATGCATGTATTTTCACTTCAGGTGCTTATCATAGTACACATTCAGATTTTACAGAGATGTCCATAATAAGGTAGATGAGGAGTTGAATGAAAAATAGTCCTGATGCATATGCATGTTGTAGACAGCAAAAGGAAGTTGAACATAATTGTACACCAGTATTTGGTGCTGATTGTGAGTGCAATAACATGATGGAGTAAATGCAGCAGTTAGTTGGGAGGATAACGAAAGAGGCAAACGTGATGGCATACTTTATGCTGCTTGTTGTGGGAGTAGGGGAGTAAGAGTAAGGCTTAAGAAATAACGTACTGTAAAGCGGAAAGGACAAAGAAAGCAACAAAGTGAATCGTAAGGACTACATGTATAGAACACAGGAAGTATTATACTGTATTCTGTATGCCTAGCATATATATAGCTTGCACGATACATGGAATAAACATTGATATTCTATTTTCATGGACAGGACAGTGACCACAAACATAACAATACACATCACAAAAATGCATTTTGGATTGAAACAAAAAAGTAACATTTTAAATCATCATTCATTGTTCTTTGAAATGTCTATGAATCATTATCCAGCATCTGATTAATATCAAAGTATCAGAAATGACAGTACTACTGAGCGTTATGCAGTTTTGATCATACCCACAAAGACATAAGGGGGGAAACAATTCATGGTCTTGCAGAATAAGTAAGGCAGTTTACACATTTCTTGTTGATGTAATTGAGACAAAAATCTCAACAGTATTGAGGAAAGACATGGGGCTACATAATTATAACTGCTCGATTTTCTTTGAAGGTTTTATGAAGTTATGATCCTGTGACCCAAGCAGAGTGCTATTCTATTCTGATAACTAATACATCAGAGGAATGGGAGTGTTGTATATGAGGCCAGATAATAGTTTCACAGTAAAGCTCAAATGTCCAGGAAACAAAGCTGCAGATAACTTATTTAGTCTCTCACGGAGCGATATTTCAGAGCTGACAAGAAAACTAACTGAGGTAGGCAAGAAAACAAACAAATACTTGACCACCATATCCTGTGTGTACGTACCAAAGGATGAATGACAATTCTTATGATATTAAAGGACATGACAAGAAAAAGGCAACTGGGACCAATGTCAACCTCCTTACTCTACTGCAACATTCAAGTGTAATGATTATCTACAACTAATTTGAGCCAATTACGAATGAGATCCATGCAGGCCTGCAGTCCAGCCGCAGCGCTGGTGACAGCATGCAGTATGCCTGTTATAGTTTGCATAATTTAGTGGCGCCGCTACTTACTGCCCTGATCCGTGTGCGCCTTCAGGGCTTTTCTTGAGGGGCCTTGAGGGGAAAGGGTGCCGAGACAAAGGGATCTACAGGTCTCACTTCTGCGGTCCATGAATGCAGAGGTCCAACAGGGACCGATCCCACAGCAGCTTGCCTGCTCACATTACACACTACTTTATGGGCTGCTACAGGCTGCTGGGGCAAATGTCCCTCAAAGTGTCGGGAGTATTTGGCCAGAGCTTGTGGGCGGAATGGTTGAGGGGCAACCTGTCCCAAGACGCCTTGTTCAGGGTTTACAGCATGAACTATAGTTGGATGAGTGTATGAGGTCTTGGGCTGAGGGGACAGGTTGGTGACTCCCGTAGCCTCCTTTCTTTTTCCAAAGGGAGCCTGCAGGAACACATCCAGCTGCTGTTGAGCTTCAATGGGGGCACGTGGAAATGGAGCATTGGCAAACACATCGCCTGCATCCTCTTGTGCAATCCGAAACGGGGCTTTCGAGAAGACATCAGGAACGACCACTGTCCTCCCCGCTGACTCTGGTTCCTGCTGGGAATGATTCTGAGCCACGGTGTTTGGAGTATGTTGATGGAAGGTAGGACATGGCTGTGTCGGTAATGTGCCGGACTGCGATGATGGTTGGAGGGATAACTGAGGTCCTTGCTCATCTTCATCCTCAGAGTCCAGTAGCAGAGGTCTGGAGCCACTGCAGTCATGGGCCACCACATCACTCTCAGTGGCTTCCCTGCCCTGCTGTTCTTCCTTCTGGGCTTCTCTCTCCTCCGTTTCCTCCTCATCTTCATCGCTGGAGTGAACACAGCACTCATCTGTTTGAGAATCTCCTTCTGGGGGTTCGGTCTCTCGCCCCTCACCAAGCACAGTGTAGCCATTACTCTCCCCTTTCAGTTCTGCAGTAGAGAGCAGAGACAGAAGAATACATCTCAAAAATGAACAAAAACAAAATATTTTGGCAGATAACATCCAAATGTTGTCATTAACAAGAAACTTCGCCCTACTTGAATCCCAACCATCCGAGGTCCAGCAGCCCATTTAACTACCAGAGCATCAAACCCCAATCACAAACATGACATGACCGATGGAACATCGGTAACCAGTAAGGAACCAGTGAGACTGGCCCAGCAGTGAGGAGCCAGCACAGGACAACAAAAACAATAGACATATTCAACTCTGTACATGTTACACAACACAGAAAAGACTAGCCAGCTCTACTGCTACAACATGACATAACCTTGTTTCCACAAATTGGTGTCAGAACTGCAGTATCCTCTAAGCACATTCAACCATCATCAAAAACAATGTATCATGTACTTTTGAGTCAGAAGGAGCAACAGTGGCAGCAGTTTTGGTTGAAATAGATTCTGCTGAGGTAGAAGGAGCTCAGAGGGAGTGAGTAGGTATGTGGAAACAAGGAGCAAGAACTTTGAATCACAGCAGAAGTAGCCGTTAGGGACAGACGGGTTGACACAGATGTCTTACCTCAGCAGTGTTGACAGCAGCTGTTAACTGGCAGCTCTTGGGAAGATGTTAGTTGCGGCCATTAAAAGAAAAAACCAGTGTTTCGCTTCTTGGGTCATTTCTTTCATCACACCATCATCTATTTTAAATAATCCACAGCCCATTACCCATATTATGGTCTTTTCCACATATATGAGCCAGGGTTCATTTCACTGAAAGACTACTTGCATATAAGTGTACAGGTATCGATTTAACAAGCAGGAGCACTATTTATTTGGGAACTCAATGCCAGTTACTAAAAGTTGTTGCCTAAAAAGGATGGGCTGATGAGTTGAATTTGATGGAGTTTTAAACAGAATGGGCTCATATGGGCAGTGGGAAGTAATGCAGTTTAAAATTACATCTCACGACATCCAGGAAGCATTGAACAACCGAAGTAGTAGAGGAATGAGAGGGGTGAGAGAAGAAAACTGGAGGAATGACGACCTCAAAAACACTGGTATTTTCCTGTAAATCTCAGGGCACAGCTCAGTCAGCCAGAGGAAAGGACAGCTCAGCAAGTTCTGAGTAAAAGGGGTGATACACTTGGAAACTTTTGGGGCAATGTAAATGGGCAACACAGCAACAGACAACAGACTGAGGCACATAGTCACTATTCCAAAATGTCCCATGTAATTAAAGAACTAATGCCGAAGTACATCACTGGACAGTTTCTCATCAGAGCTGCCCAAAAAGCTGACTTATGTATCACTTCCTTAAAAAAGGGTGATAACAGGTCTTTGCTATCCCTTCTTTTACTTTCCTGCATGGAAACACATGTCTGATGACGTTGTAATAAGACCTGTAAATAAGTTTGGCATGTGCTGAAAAGGGCTTAGCTGCTGCCATGAGGTCAGATTAGATAAACTGCAATCTAACTAATCTGGGTACCCAAGGGAAGAGTAACCTACCAGCTAAATAAAACACTAGGAAAAGGGAAAAAAATACATTGAAATAGAGGTTCCAAACAGACTATCAACAAAGATAGCAGGCCTTTCTCGCTTCATCGTAAAAATCAAACAATGTGACCCAAACACCCAAAAGACCCAGAGACTGAAAGTTACATTCACATTTATGAGTTTTATTCAATGTCCCTCTTTTTGTATTTATTTTTTACTATTGTTCCTCAATTCATAAAAATAGAAGTACACACTGGATAATAATTCTGCTTTGACATATGGACATTTGCTGTCAAACCATGTCAAACAGTTTGATATAACCAAAGTAAGTATACCTGTCACCGGTACATTGGTTCACACAGCAACACAAGTAAGACTCTACAGGCAAGGCTACAGGATACAGCACTGTGGTGTCTAATAGTAATGTTAAGCATTGTTGTAGAATTGCATAGGTTAGACGCAAAAATAACTGCAAACGACTTAACTGGACAACATATTTGGAGCGAAAACAAACCCCAAAAGTCAGTTTTATTGACCACGCCATTCTTATAGTATCGTCAATGTCTGTGACTAACCTTCACAATATGTGTGGCAATGTTCATCAATTACTCGTGTCACAAAAGAGAACACAAACTTAAAGCATATACTAGTGGCATCTCAGTGGACATTTACTGTGTTTTGATTTAAGGAAACAGAGTTTTGCATTGACTGAATGTATTATGCATGATCTATTATGGGGAAACAGACAGCTCTGCTTTTGTTTAAATTTCAGTGTAGTAACTGATATTCAGCATCTGAGGTGATATGGAGTTTAAAAGGAGACTTATGCCTGTGCAATGGACTTTCCCTTGGCTGGAGGCAAGCCAAAAGAAGACGTGATGCTTAGTGGGGCTTTTACATTAAATATGTCATCCAACTAACTAGCATTTCAGCCAATTCTAGCAATTGAGGATCATAAGTAAAGCTGATCCTCGAAGGAAAAGATGTCCATGTAATGTAACTTGTACAGCTGTTTTTTACAATTATGTTTGTATAAGAGTCACACAAGCCTCTAGTTATGATCAGCAGCCGACAGAGAGAGAACACTTAAGGAGGGGAATGGGGTCACAGAGATATCAGGAAGTAAATTCCGTCATGAGTCTCTTAGATGAGGAAATCTAGTCCAGTCATGCAACTTAAAACAGAATCACCAGCATTATGACAAGAACTGGGATGCTTAAAATCACAAGCACAGAGTTGCAGCTACAGATGAGGATAGCAAAAACAAAACAACTGGACTAGCTCAATCCTAGCCATAAATGGAGACAAAAAGACTTTGGACAAGAGAGGGACATCTTCGCACTCTTAAATACAACTTCATAAAGAATAGACAAATATTTATCTATAATATGTACTTATGCATTTTATATATTTCATACTGGTACTCACTTCATACATTCATTCTAAATCACTATCAATAATCATATTTATTCATACCAGGATAGATGAAATGCGTTTAAATATTGAACACTTTAAAATCTACTTTTACCAGTGTTGACCAGGGGAAAATGAGGAAATTCAAACAGTGGTTTTATGTACAAAGGAGTTGTTCAGAATATATTTTCAGAGTGAAATGAATGTTACATTGGCCAAGCGACACCAAGGTATGTGGTATGAATGGATTGGCTAGATAAGACAGAGGGGATGTGAATGGGAGAGGGAGATCATGTGCCACAGGCACATAAGAAAAAGTGAAGCTTGCCTGATAATACCTACACAAAACAACTGGACAAAACCTACACTGTACATCCTTCTCTCTATAGTAGTACACTGCTAAAAATCTGCTCTTCACTTACCACACTGACCCTGAGACCGGACCAACACATGGCATAGCTGGTACAACTTGAAACACATAATGAAATCTTCCCTTACTTTGGCATTGTTATAAATAAAATAATTTCACTCTCCTTTCTTTCTGCTGTTAATCTTGACAATGGGTAAAAGATAAAGATATGAAGGTAAACCCATTCCCCTACACAGAGGTAATTTCAGTCCTTTATAAAATGCAAATGTACCATAATAGTCTTACCATGTGTTGTAGATAATGATGAGGGTGATGATGTGCTGCCATTACCAAGGCAATGCAGCCAAATTAATCAAGACAATTCACATTGGCTTCACCAATTTTCACAATTTCAAGAGTTCATCACACTTGATAGATTCAGAGGTGTAGAATAAGGTAAAATAATCACCTGCTCAATAGTCAGAATGAGGTCACAACAAACATACAGGTATGCTGAAATTGCATCTCGTACTGCATGTACAAAGTCAGCCCAAATAAATACCCGTTACACACATGGTTACTGATCTATCTGGGAGTAGCTAGGCAGATTTGGCTACCTTAAATGGCACAGACTGCATGCGCATGGAGATCACATCTCAACAAAACATTTTAAAAAGGTAGCCAGATTTGCCTAGGGGCTAACATAGCAGTAATCCACAGTTTGAGAAAACTGACAAGATTGCCCAAGAGTGACATTTTGTCACCATTGGTCTCTTGGTTTACTACCAAATTGGTTCAATCAGTGCCAACAGCTCTGAATGGTTCACTCAGGTCTTTGCTTAGACAATAGTTTTGCTACCTACAGGCCTACATGACATATGTTCAAAGCTTCCATAGGAAAGTGCATTTCACTACTCACTCTTTAGTCAGACCCCTGACACAAACGAGCATGCCCGAAGGTGGCTTGTCTAAATAAAGGGTCAACCCTGAACAAGTATACAAACACGGTGAACACAATATAGCTGTGATCAAGCAAGGGAATATGTGCATGCAATGGAGGTTGACCACCACTGACAGTGCACACAATGAGGGATGTTAATGGTAGTACGAGGAAAGCATGAGGAAGACCATGGTGTAGCCAGGACAGAAGCAGACGACGTGATAAGGGTTAATGTACGATTGTTACCAGCAAGGGAATGTCAACGGCCAGCAGAGATATTTGAAACCAGAGATGGAGTTCAGACAAGGAGGCACATAAAGAGAAATGTTCCACTGAACCAATCTATGCTGGCTCCTCAGTTTCACTTTGTAAGGTGCTACATTAAGTGCCTCTGCTTCCCCCATCTCTATCCCCCTTCCCTTGTTACAATTGCACACTGCCCGTTCGACCTCTCCCACCCCCTGCCCCTAGAGGTCGATGAGCTGATCCACCAGCAGAAGGGAGCGGGCCAAGTTGGGGATGCTGGACTCTGAACTGCCACTGTTGCTGCGCGAGTGACCACCTGAAATGTGCCAGAGAGACAGGGAGAGAGATAGACATGGAAAAGCCAAGGAAGGGTAAGAGTGTGAAAGACAAGCAAATGAATAAGTAATATTAACACAGACGGTATGGATAAATAAAGGGCAAGGAGTTGATGAGGATGAGGGAAAATTATGGTAGAGCAGAGAGATGTACATGAAGAACAGGGATAGGAAGAGAAAGAAAGACAGGCACAGAGTGAGCTGGGGTCATCTGTATACAGCTGCATCATTATAGGAAGAGAGTAAGGGAATGTCATTCTAACATGCTACCTTTGGGAGGAGACTTCTATTGTTTTCAATCCTGCCCTGATTGGAAGCATGAGATAATCTACAAAAAGCCAAACACCTGCAGAGCGGAGACTCCCTGGCAGTATGACACTAGAAACAAAGGAGAGAAAGCTCACTAATGTGAGAGCTTGATGGGATGAAAAGCCTTAATGTGACAAGCACACCCATACAAGATTTGTCAACAGTCACAGAATGAGCTATGGTGTCAGGGCTTTTGAATGAGGGGCTGTGTCATTCATCTTTGATCAGCAGTCGTGTGAGCTGAGGAGAGCGTCTCATAGTCTGGGTTTTAGCAGGTGTGAGTGCTCATTTCTGGATTCTGCTAACCTTACCTTGATTTGAGTTTTTGGAGATAAGCACAGGGATGGGGTCAAACTCGTCCTCAGTAACCTTCTCCCCACCCGATATGAGGAAAGCAGAGTCTGCGGTGAAGGAATAATGGATGAGTAAGGTTAACGCAGCCAAAGAGCAAAAAGTAGATTAAATATAGATATAGCCAGGGCAGTCACAGCATTTAAAGCCATGCTTTTTATGTGGCTTTTGACACTTCTACAAATTAGTCAAGGGTCTGTAGAAGGTCTCATTAAATGTGTCCAATGTCCATATCACATATTATATAAAAATGTTGCCTTCTCTGTCTGAACAGGCTCTCCATGGTTTGGGGAGGATCTGTGGTCTGCAATGGTTTGATTGGCCAAAACACCCAGCAGACATAAGGCTAGCTGTGGGGTGTTGCAGAGAGGACGTCTTACCAGAAGCGGTCTGACCAGGGGGCAGTGATAAAGAGGCCAGCTCTTCTAGACAGGAGCCAGGAGGAGCAGAGGAGCAGGAGGAGGACGGGAGAGCAGAGACAGACTGGGTTCCAGGAGTAGTAGGATGAGATAATAGATCGCAGCCCAGCAGAGAGTCCTCCCCAGCCATAGGGTCTGAGACAGGATGAAGCAAAGCCAGAGGGACCAGGGGTAAGGAAGACAGGGAAGTAAAAATAAAACGTAACTCAAGGAGCAGAAGAGAATGCATTTAGTTAGGCAGTTTAGACGTTTTACTTCTGCTCACGCAGGATCATCATCGTGAAAAATGCCCTCTGGTGGAGCAGTTTCCCACAACAACAATATACTGTACATGGAAAAAACACTTAACCACAGCATACATGGTCAAAGCCAGGGGCAGCATCTACGCTCTACTGCTCAGCAGTAGCTGCAAGTCCCCAGCCTACATTTTTGCCACAGGCAATGTCGATCATTACAGAAGCATGCAGATTGTGGGTGTATTTTGAGCAAGATCAGCAATGCTAATGAACAGTTTGTTCAATGTTTTCCTGTTTCACCCTCCAGAAAAACTCTGGCTCAAGGTCCACAGCAATTGTGCTAGACACTAAGGCAATCGTTCAGTGCAGTTGGTTGCCATATTGAAAGAGTGACAGGCTGGGATAATTTGTTGCCAAAGCCTTGTTGCCAGGACAGCTTGGTCTGGTATGATGGAGAGTAGGGGTGGTGGGAAAAATCGATTCATGTAACAATCGCGATTCCATTGTCCACGAGCATCGATCGATTCACCAACTCCCAAGAATCGATTCTTACGTTCCAGACAAATGTCTGGCTGCCAGCGGTCTAGCAGAGGGCGGACTTCCCCTTCACGTTATTGCGTCATGTCAATAAAGCCTTTTGGCCTGAAGCAGGAGCTATACAAAGCACACTACACCCACCTTGGGTCTTCTGATGCTTTGTTTTAATTAAACAGTCGGATTCCCCTGGTCCGCACCAGTTCTAAGTCGCCGGGACCCCGCGCGAACGGGACGACGGACGCCGTAGCTGGGGAGATCCGCGAGAAGGGCCCGGCGCAAGTCCAGAGTCGC
>OMOT01041771.1:0-10378 GCA_900312575.1 Acanthochaenus luetkenii | reverse complement strand
CAGAGCTGCAGATAGCAGTCCACTGCACATCAGTCAGCAGCTCCTGTATGCCGTCCTTTTCAGCTCTTGATAACTAACTGCATTGAAAATAGGCTACAGGTCACTTAACTGGCTCGGTGCCATTTGGTATATTTTATTCAGAAAGACTCCACTGGTGTTGTTGTTTTGCCGTTCATATCGGTTGGCCCTTTAAAATGTCACGTGGTTCCTCTATTCCTCACTTAACACAGTGTGCCTGGCTACAGGTATGTGGCAAAACAAGAGCTGTAACGAGTGTTTGAGCTGACGAGACAGTAACAAGGAGCACTGCTGAAATGGGAGGCGGCAACATGGACTGCAGAGTCTTGTACCCTTTCTTCTCAACTCCCACCCTGGCCTTCCCACGCCTACATGGCTTAAAACGATACAGCTGTCCCACGTGTTACCTATCGAATCCACTGAGGTCCTTTGTGAACTAGTAATGGGATTTCACTATAATGACAGAGAGAGAGAGCGCGAGAGGCACAGGAGGCGGGAGGGGGGATGAGGCAGGGCAAGTCCTTTTTATTTGTTCTCTGTCTTTTTGTAGGCGAGAGATTAAAGTCGCGCGGCCTGTTGATACCCCCACCAACCCATCCCTGGATATTGTTTTCCCTGCTCTGAGCTTTATCACAACAACAGAGGCTGCCTGATAGCAGGCCACGCCACCGAGAATAACAAATCCCACTTGTTTTACAGCAGCATCCACAAGACCGGGGTCCGATAGCAGAGAGAAGGGGAGTGAGAGAGGGAAGGAGGGAGGGAGGAGGATGTCGCAAACACTGGGGTCACAGTTGGGACAGGCAGAAGCGTGGGTTAGGCTTGGTGTGTGTGTGTGTGTGTCTGAATGTTTGCACGTCTGTCTGTTCAAGGCTCTAAAAGGAATCCATGTTTTGGAATCAGTATTTTGTCAGTATTGACGCGTTTTGATTCCGTGTTGTGCTGCTGCGTGTTCGTTTTCATCAAGCGGCTAGACTCTCTCTTCTGGCCTCTCTCAGGCTGCATGCTGTCAGAACCAAGTGCCTGTTGGTGGAGAGAGAAACCTAGTTTATGAAGTCTCAGACCTACTAACAGGACGGGAGACAGAGACATGCCTGAGGCACTGACGGCCCCAGGAGCAGTGTGTGTGTGTGTGTTTGTGTGTGTCTTGTGTGTGTGTGTGTATCTGTGGGGTTCCCTTGAGGTTGGCGACAGAGGGAGGATATAACTGCTACTGATCATCAGCCCTTAGGCCAGCCACTCTAGACAGACTCTCGGCTTATGGAAATTACACACACCCACACCCACACCCACACCCACAAACACACCCACACACACACACACACACACACACTTGCACTCAGACAGGCAATCTGATTGTAGGTACATGACCTGAATGCTGAGGAATGAGGGGTGGCAGTGATGCTTCTCTATCTCTCTGGAGTTTCTCTCTTTTTGTCTCTCCATCTTTCTCGCTGGAAAGGTCAGCTGAGGTGAGGGAAGCAACCAAGCGTGGGCGACAGAGAGCGAAAGTTGAGGTGGAGGGAAGATAGGAGGAGCAGAGAGAGATGGGAGGGAGCAAGGATGAGATGATTAAGAAGCTCATAAACTGGGCTGGCATGAAAAGAGATATAGAGAGGGGCTAATAGGATGTTAAATAACGTGTGAAACGTACGGTGAGGCAGTCACAGGGTTCGACTGGCAGAGTTCGGCCGAGAAAAGACTAATAAAGAGCGATGGATGCTGTCAGAGAATAACAATCAGTGAGAGACGGAGAGATGAGGAGCAAAATGGCTGCGGAAAGTGAATAGTGAATATGCGGTATGAAAGAGAATATTTACAACATTTGTTTAAAGGGAACACTCTTCGTTAGATCAGTTACAACATAATGTTGCCTTCAAGTGCCATCTGGGAAGTCACATTAACAACTAAAGAATCAAGACTTGTTCAATGACACAGGGAAGATAATGTTCCTCAATGGGGGGTGAGAGACAGAGAGAGAGAGAGAGAGAGAGAACATAGGGGAATTGTACTGATGGAGAGCCTGTAATGAAGTAAAGAGAGAACAACAGCAGAACAGATTATCATATTAAAGGAAAGTTCAAACAAAATGACGATGGCAGGTGAGAATGAAATGATGACAAACACCTCTTACTCATATGTTTTATGAAGAAGCAAATAAATCACTCCCCCCTCCTTATCTCTGGTCTTCCATCTCATCTCCACCCTCCCATTATTCATGATTATGTTCCTTCTATTGGTCCCTGGCTGGGTCCAGGCCTCTGTTCAGGTAGGCTTGGCGAGTATTTCCATCCCCAACAGGGCCCTTCAGAGACTGAGACTACGAGACCCCAGAAGTTTTCCAGCGTACACAGGAAGAGAGTGAATTACAGCAGGGTGGAAACCCAGGATAGATTTTAGAGCCCCACATAATCACACCTCAGCTCAGCAAAGTCCACGTTCATTACTCCTTTTTCTGGCCAGCATAGCAGGCCACAACCCGCTGTCTAACCAGCATCAGCCCTGGTCCTTAAGGGTTTCCGTTGTTTGTCGCTGCAGATATTTTGCAGTCAGTAAAAATGTGTTTGCACATATTGGTATTCACACACCGCACTTAAATGACACAAGGTGGTCTTCAATTTTGGATATGTTCAGCAAGATTGCATGAACAGGGAAAATAAATGCACAAATAAATAAATGTTGCAGTTTTGGTCCCCTCTCAAAATTGTTTGGATATATTAAAATGACGCTGTTATCGAATATCAATTTTAGCATTTGGTCCAACGTTCACATTGCACAATGACCCATTGGAGGGCTGCAGCCCATAAACATCAGGCAGATTCCTCATGTGTTTTTAGGTGCACTTGGCAGCCCGTGAGAAGTGAGCTGTAGCTACACTTGGCCCTTTAATTACTCTGAGGCAGTATGAAGTACATGGTTGGTTAAATCAATATGAGCAAATCAATCACTGTAAGAGAGCATGCCATCACAGTGAAACTGTAAACCAAGAGGTGACAGGCGACATTTTCAACTATATGACTCAGACCCTGGTTTACTTTCATTATGTAGTCAATCATGTATTCCTTACTGCTTCAGAGTAAAGCCAATGTAGTAGCTACAGTGAAATAATTACACAGACACAGTGAAATGCAAAATGTCTGGGATGAGCTCCTGAAGTGTCACGAGTCTGGTGGTGTTCATGGGTTGCAGTCTCCTAGAAAGCATTGTGCATCATGATCTTCTGAATGATTTGGAGAGTGACTACTTTATTGAACGTAAAATGTCAACAACAACAAAAAGACTGCAATTCTGTACCTGTTAAACCAATTTGCGTCAACATACCTTCAAATTAAAGCTGAACTTTAAGAGGTTTGGATTTGGTTGTTTAGCAGAGACTGATGGAACAAATGGACTGATAACACTTTGCATCAATGCTGGAAATGATGGCGGACGTGAGAGATGGAGGGAGCCACCTCTGGATTGAAGGGAAAGAGTGAGACAGAGCTGGTCTGATGGCGAGGACGCAGGAGAAAAGAGAAGAAGAAAAAAGAGGAAACGGAAGAGAAAGCTGGTCCTAGTAGAGAGGAGAGGAGATAAGTGGGAAATGGAAGTTGCCGAGGGCTTTAGAGGACGTTTGCGTGCAGTGTTTTGATTTGCGGAGGGAAGGCCACAGCGGCGCTGTGATGGATGGCAGCATTGTGTAAGGCCAGGGCACATTAACACAGATGATTTAGACCGTACGTACGCAAGCTCTTCCCAGGTGCTGCTTTTCTTTTAGATGGATGGAAATCCGTGTCCCATACCAAAATGTGCATGAACAGAAATATTGTGCGGAGAGCGCACAGTGGAAAAAGATATCTATCGAAAACATCCTGCAGCATGCCCAACGTTCTTTCATGTTTCTCTGGAGCCAAACCCCGAGCAGCCGCTCAGCAGGTGGAGAAGAATCAAGTAAAGAAAGAGTGAAATGTTTTTCTCTCACATTCATTGAGTTTGTTATTTTCTTATGGAGCCGCTGCAGGTTTATTGAGTTTCTTAATCTTCTCACCTTCAGGGTCTTGGGCGGGGGGGTTATGTGTGCTACATCGTTTCGCTTGAGTGAACTATTACAAGTTGAATTGAAAGACGATAGTGTGTTAGCTGTGACTGGCAGATGAATACCGTGCCTGTTTATGATGAAAAAGTAGTATGAAGTCGTCTTCTTCTCAGCGGCTGAGACTTTGGCTTTTGTGTTTTAGACGCTATAAGCTGCAACATGAATGAGATGAAGGCTTCTGCAGGGAAATCCTCTACAGACATCTTGCATATCACACTACTGACTTTATTGTCCCTGTGGTGATATAATCCCAGTGCACATCGACAAACATGCGCAATGCGGATACACAAACACAAACCTCCTTACTGCCCTAACTGAGCGAGCCCCAGCTGTCTCGTATCTTCTTTCTTGTTGCTTGTTTAGAATTCAGCTTGCAGACAAAGCCTGATCCCGCTATGTTCTGTTGGGGCATTTAAATACCTCATCTCACACGCCGAGCCTCGGGGTACACTTCAACTCAATTTCACACTTGCCGGCTACTAGAATGTCCTAATTCAATTTACCCTGTTTAAGGAAGCAGATACTTGCTGTCTGGGTGAAAAGTTTAGAAAGCGCAGGGTGGAATGGTGTCGTCAGCGTTGGTCAGTGGCCCACAACTACATACCTAGCTCACTGAATAGCTGTATCCCTTCAGGATGGATGCAGTGCACTTGAATAGGCAATGTGATTCCATGATTGCATTTATAGCGGGTGTACAATAATCAATACAGATGATGTCTGGATCAGAACAAATCAAACACCACTGTTGAGCTCCATACTTAGTGAACCGTAGAAACATGTGGCGACATACTACAAAATAATCTTTCCAGTCAAGGCGTCCCTTAAGGTTAGGGAAATAGTTAGGGTTCTTGTTTGTGGGCTCATGATTAGAAAACTGTCACATTATTAGGAACTTAGTTTTTGGCCTTGCACAATACTGGAGTTTTTGGTCTTTGGAGCCAGTGGCCTCTAACACAGGCCTCTGACTCTCAGGCCTCTGACTCTCAGGCCTCTGGCTCGTGGCCTTCAGATTTGTGCACGGAAATAAATTCAAGTACTGTGCACATACTTTTGTTTGAAACTCGGCATATAACCATCAGTTCAGGCTGCATTACCTGTCACAGGGCAGAATAATTTAAAAAAAGGTGCACATTCTCTTTGATTTAGGCTTAGTTAAAATATGCAAATGTATTTGCATTTGACTATGATTCAAAATCTGTGGTTTCACACAAAAGTGTGGTTGATGAATGAATCTGTTTCTGTGTCCTGGCATGAGTGTTTGCTTCCAGTTAATTAACTAATTTATAAAACGTTTTAGAGGTTTTCAGCCAAATAAAAGTTCCAACATCATCGCAGTTATTGGAAAAAATATGATCCAGTGACAGACATTGTGTCTTCTATTTGAGCCGTGGTAATGACTGTATTTGAATGGCATCGACAATCATTACATTACATTACATTTGAGTCATTTAGCTGACACTATTATCCAGAATGACTTGCGATCAGTTTACTCACCTATACAGAATCATTAACAGTGTATGCTTGCTTGATCTCACATGGGTTGAACTGTGACAGTTTGACTGTTGCTATCCATGTAATGGTGTGAACCAAAATCACACTGCTCATTTGCTGCAATTGTGGGGAATGTGTCATCATGGTGCGGTTTAATTCAGTTTGTTAAGTTAGGCCATGTGAAATGCTGTCAGCAGTTAGACAGACATGGCTGCACGACTGATCCTGTGCTTCGCAGCAACGCCATGGGCATAGCCAATAAATGAAGCAAATGCTTCCTTCTGTAGCACAAACATTGTCACTGTTGGAAGATGCATGGTAGTCTCTGGATTGACTCAACCTCTGAGTTGAATCAACCGTAACCTTGGCCTCAGAGCAGCGCACTACAACAGAGATTACATTCCCAGGCATGGTTTACAGATGCAGGGTTAACCAACCATTCAATCGTTCATTCATAGAGTCTTCCTGCCAGCAAGACATTCACCTAACTGGGAACCAGTGGTGTGCTCTGTTGACATTTCCACACTGACAGTGAGCCAAACCAACATGTCACTGGCTCTTGATAGCTCCTCCTCCGTCTCCATTGTGGATGTGTTCACTGCATCAGTCTGGAAGACAGGTGTTGGCAGAATGGTTCTCAACTGATTGTGCTCCTTCATAGAAAGGGGATGTCCTCACTCTGTGCACACACATACGCTCACACACGCACACACACTCTGGCAATCCAGTGTCTGGGGAGTTTGTCCGCACCTCTGTTGTTTGTCATTTGTTATCGGTCGAGAACAGGGAGGGAGACTTGTTTTGTTTCTTGAAGCTTCTTCACCCATTAAAAGTCACAGTATTGGTTCTTGAGTCTTGGTGCAACGTCTACGGCTGGAGCTGATGCTTGGTGTTTGATATACATTATGTTTAAGAGTGGAGCTGGGCCTGTGGCTGGGTATACATACATGCAATACAAACTTGTGTACTTGTTCACTTCATTATGGATGTTAGCATGATTAAGTTAGCAATTTGTAATAGTTTATAGTAGGGTATGACCGATAGGGATTTTTGAAGACTAATAATGATGCCATTATTGATGTTTTTCGATTGAAGCCACCAATATTTTGTGCCAATATTCTGTATATAACATTTTGACAATTTTCATGCCAAAAATTCAGGATTCAGTATTTCCCCCAGAATCGTGTTCTGGTCAGGGTGGAAAAGCCTCTGAAACATCATTTAGACTCTAACACTAGGGACACTGACACGCTCCACTGAAAGCCATACTAATGACATTCTTAGGTTGGTGGGCAGCTCCATAGGGCAGAGTGGGCAAGTTTCATTGCAGGTTTTTACAAATGATCTAGCCATTTATGATCCATCGTCTGGTTCTGGGATTTGGTTCCCATATTTTGAGTTTTGAGGCCTTGTGATACTAAGGTCTATGAGGCTGACTTGTGATGCTAGGCGCTAACAGTCTTTCCAGTTAATTCAGCCAGTGTTTTGGAAGCATGGTCAGACGCATATTTCTGCAATGTTCTAAGTACATTTACTCACGTGCATAATCATTGCTCTTTGAACATCCGATTTCATTTACATTTTAATACCTCCCCATATGTGCAGATAATGTTAATTCTTAAGTAAAGGTGCCGGTATCAACAGCACACCTAATGCACGCTTTGCAAGTTAAGTGAGTAAGGTGGGACTTCATGATTGAGCGCACACACGCTATGAGCCAGCAGAGAGAAGTTTAATTAAATTCAAGGTTGGAATACCTTTACATTGACTGCAGTCTGGAGCTCTCTCGCCCTCATAATTCTTTGACTGTAGTTCAATTACTCTAGCAAATCAATTTTTTTGTGTTGCTTGGATTAGCTTTCTACATCAGGCAGCAGCTCATCACACATCCGTTGTTATTTTAACGCTTTGAAATGTGAGATATAGCCCTCTCTCTGTGTGTGTGTGTGTGTGTGTGTGTGTGTGTGTGTGTGTGAGAGAGAGAGAGTTTGTGTGAGAAAAAGCCCGATGTATGAGTACGTGTATATGAGGGTGCGAGTGTGATTCTTGCATACGTGTATATATGCGTATGTGCCTGACGGATTTTCAATGTAATTTCCTATGTACACGCTCCGTCCACCAGGGCAGTAGATGGGATTGAGCCTTTACCGCTGGTTTAGAAATTGGGCCGATCCTACTGGACCCACAGCTCCATTTAAATGCGTTAAAGCAGAGAGAAAGTGGCTCATACATCAAGGGTTTTGACATTTGGCAGTGTGACAGCCGCGGCTCCGGGTACGATTGGCGTTTGACATGCCAGGATCTCAGGAACATCCATTAATAGCTGCTACATACATCAGCTAACTGATAACTAGGTCAACATCAAGATTAACAGGTTGAGATCGAATCCTACTGTAGTTAAAAAAAAATTAAACGTTTTTTTGGTATAGTTAACGAGCCACCGCCATCCTCGTCCATTATTTCATAGAAACCACGTGACGGGCGGCAATCAATCTTTATCGCTTGACAAGCGCCTAAGACCTTGAATTAACTATCACTATCTCCTGTCATTGGCGCTGTCATAAATGGGGCATCAAGATGACAGGGGTGACGGGTTCTTGGGGTGATGGGTTGTTGGGCCCTGGCGTTAATGGTGGTAAAAAGCCGTTCACCACACCAGGTTCTAGCTGCATATTGGCCATGAATATAGAATGTGGATGATGTTTGCTCAGCGGAGGGGGAGATGGGATCAGTGGGTGGCATCTGGCTGTGAAATTGAGTCAGGAATGCTGGTGATCATGATTGTGCAGCGGAGGTTTGGGCTGGGGGCTCAGTTACAAAGCAAAGGGGAAGAACACTAACAGATGATTTCTTTAATTAGATTGCACCCTGTAGTTGTCCTAAAAGTTTGTCTTACAATATCTTGTGACTTTATAGTAATGTAAGGAACTGTGGAATGTAACACTGGAGCATCAAACAACAAATAACTTAACTCAAAATACATAGTGGCCAAGCTGAAAACAAGGCTGTTTTTCGTAATTCCTGAAAATATGACATTTGGGAGATATAGGGTTTGCGTTTGACAGCGACGATATATGTATGGTTTAATATTACTGGTGGAATATGCCTTTTCACTGTGATTTAGTTTATGGCTTACCAGATTTGGCACTCAGCAATTCAAAACTTGATAAATCACATTTTATTGGCGCATATACTATATCCTGAAAGTTTGCTTTAGTTATAAAGTAAATCCTTGAAAAACCTTGGCTGAAAGACCAGTCTGCAAGAGTCACAATATTCACAAAGACCTCAAGTAGCTGTAATGCAGCAAGCTCGCTTTATATGCACACCGAAAGCGAGTGATATGCAGTATAATGATAAAGGACTACACGGTCAGCGATATTGCTCAAAAAGAAAGCAAGTTGGCTGACTGAGAAAGAGAAAGAATGCCATCATCAGTACAGAACAATGCAACACATTTGAGAAACAACAGGGTGCAGAGAGAGAGAAGAAATGAGCCTCTGGTCTTCGTCTCTCTAATCGAAGCTGGAATTTGCCTTTAGGCGCAAACGTAGGGTTATTCATTATAACTAAGACTACAACACAGAGGCAGCATCTCGCAGAAACTGCCTTGAACACGCAGGAAGTTAAGGATTTTAGGAGCTCTTTGAATGGCTGGTTTTGTGTGACCTCACGCGCGAAGGGATCCTTAAATGTTTGTCATTGTGTACACTGTACCCGTCAGGGAGACTGCCCCGGCTTTTCAGAATGAAAGGAATTGTAAGATAATTTTAGAAACGTTCTAAGAGCTTTTCCCAATGTTGTATCTGCCCTTTGTTTAGAAAGAGGTGTTGTGGAATCGCCTAGTTGAACTGTACACATAGTAGCAGCACTTCTTCTTAGCATTCATTCTGTTTATGTAGAGAAATACAAATCTTCAAAAGGAAGGGAAACTTGCGCAGTCAAGTGAAGATCTCAAAATACAAACAAAGGAACCAAAAACTAGAGGACGCAAAACAGAAATGGAGGAACTGCAGGATGTAACACTGGAGCATCAAACAACAAATAACATGTTTTTGCACTCTGTTATTCCCAAATAATTCTGCATTCGCCTCCACGTATAAATGAACACCGTCAACCTTGGTGAATGTAGATCTAACATTTGGCAATTTAGCTATTATCCTTTTTCCTCCGCTCCTTTTATCTCCTTCTAGCTGCCTCTTCCCATGTTTATATGAATACCAACACATTTGATGCATTTTCTACTTGGCCGTAACAGCATGAGAGGCCTTTATTTTGCCAACCTCCCCTTTGAAACACCAGGCTCACTCCAGGCAGCAATGTGAGAGGGTGAAATTGTAGTTATTTACCACTGCTGCCAATGCCTCTTCCACTTCCATCTATTACGCGGTGTGTACATTGCTCAATCTATATTCCACCTCCTTCAAGCAACGAAGAGAGCTCGGTCGATTCGGCTGTTTAGCTGAAACAACATAATAGCAGTTGTTGGATCAGGCATTGTTCCATATACAAGAAGGCTGCAGTGCATATCATCTGGTCATAGTACGCCCTCCCCCTCTTTATCTTGCTGTTGTGTTGGACGGAGAGGCAGAGCAACCATTTTAGACCTCATGCTCCGTTGTTTCGCTGCATAGCTATCCGTTCCATAATCAATAGCTGGAACATTGCTCAGGAAAAAAACAACAACAACCCACTATGGTTCTCTGTTGTCACAGTGATGATTACCTCGGCTCGCCTTGGCTAAAATGTTTGAAGGAACAATATGAGAGGCCTTTGTTTAACAGGTGTTTTATT